>WBMW01000464.1:172968-239425 GCA_013396635.1 Penelope pileata
TTTTTTTTTTTTTTTTTTTTTTAGGTGTGGTAGTTTTGATGTTTAAATAAAATAAACAACTTGGTAGAAGAATTCACATCTTTTTAGTTGTTCGGGTACAGGTTCAGTTATGTCTTTTCTTTTGCCAATGTGGTATGTAAGATGAATTTTTTTTTTTTCTGGAATACATCGGACAGCTCAGGGTTTGTTGCATCATTTGTTCTGTGGAACTGAAATATGTTGGAGAGGAGTTTTATGGCATCCTTTTGTGAAAGCAGTAATCCAAGTGATGATTCTCAAATTGGGGATTGAGTGTAACCACATGTGAAGTACATTCTACCTTGAACAGAGTCTTGGGTGATGTTTTAGTCTACTGTCAGACAGTAATCCAGAAAGAAAACTTGAGGAGTGTTACTGGTTAATATACCTCTCCCAACAGTAAGCATGGGCCACCAGCAGTATCCACAGTGATTTTTGTATTTCACCCCATTTTATGCAGAATCTGATCAGTTCCAGGAAGTATGTTGGATTGTAATTCCATGTGAGTTCTTTTCATTTAAAATAGCTGCAGAAGGCTAGGAAAGTGTAAAGCTGGGCAATGTATTTTCTAGGGTTGCTGTGGGCGTTATGTGTGTGCCATGCCCTTCTCATTTTGGCCTTTTCTTTGCCGATTTCAAACAATCATTTGCAAGTTCAGTGTAGGTAAGCCACCAGCTTTTAGCTTTTGTTTGACTATCCGAGTCTTTGCTTCAATTTTACAGAAGTCTAGAAAGCGCAGACTTTGTGTTTATTTGTATTTGCATTTATTCTTTTTTGATGAAGAAAGCTTTATGTTGCTGTTATCTAGGTGAAGATGCATCTCTGCCTATAACAAGTGGAGGAAGCTACCAAGTGCTGGTGAACAATGTGTTTTATTTTACACAGCGTGTAGTAGATAAGCTTTGGCAAGGCATGTTCAACAAAGAATCCAAACTTCTTGTGGAATTCATAATCCAGCTCATTGCACAGGTAACTGTTCTATTAGCCTGCTTGCAAAGCCATTTTCACAAGTTTAAATTAAAAACCATGGAGTGACATCTCTAAGCAGCCTGCATGCTGTTTGGATGAGGCCTTTCGCATGGTAATTGTGCAGCCTGGGTAGGTAAGACTCAAAGATGATCTTAATTGTTCACATGCTACTGGCTTCTCTTTGGTCAGCACAGGAGCATGCTTCTTTTTACTGAGCTCTTGTAGCACATCTTGTCAGTGTGGAGTGCTTTAATGTGGGGCAGTTGAGTTAAAAGTGCTTCCAGATGAAATTATTTTTTTGAAATTCCCAGAAAGCTTCCTAAATTTACCTCAGAAGACTTCTGGAAAGCTTCCTCCTGCTGTTTTATTGGAAACTGTTTATGACTTATGCTATTGGAAATCAGAGAAAATGACAATAAGTTGATATTTGTAGATGTTCGAATTTTAAGTGTATCATCATGTATTAATGTGATTTTGGCTCTAGAGTTCCCTGAAATTGACAATACTGATTTTGAAAAATCGGTGTGGCTCAATTTGTGGGAAGATTATTTACCTGTAAATTGATTTATCTGCTGTCATCTGATTTTTAATTTTTTTAAAAAAAATTTAATTTTCTTATTTTATTTCTTACTTTCCATCAGTCAAAAAGAAGATCTCAGGGATTATCACTGGATGCTATTTATCACTGCCTGAACAGGACCATCTTGTATCAGTTCTCAAGAGCACACAAAACTGTTCCTCAACAAGTGGCTCTCCTTGATTCCCTGAGGGTCCTTACTGTGAACAGAAACTTAATTTTGGGACCTGGAAATCATGATCAAGAGTTCATCAGCTGCTTAGCTCACTGCTTGATTAATCTGCATGTGGGAAGGTAAGCATCTCAGACAGAAGTTTATTCCAGAATCAGGGCTGTGAGGTATAAAAACCACCTGTTCCTTCTCAGCTCTGACACTCAGCTTGTGAACAAGTCAGCAAATTTTTTGACAATTTATAACACTAAAGCCAATGAAGTGCAAGCAAGCGGAAGTGATTCTTTTAAACAAAATGAAGTTTGAAGAGCTTAGGTTTAGAGAAAAGATTTTTTTTTTTTTTTTAACAGGGATATTTTAAAATACTGACATACCTAACCATTTTGTTATTGCACTTTGACACTGCAAAGTGTTATCAAGATAGAAAGAAACACTGGTGCTAAGTAATTAATAGTCAAAGGAACCTGTCACTAGATTTACTGTCTATGGAGTAACCTAGTATGTATTCTTTATCTTAGTAATTGGATGTGTAAATTTGAGTAATGTTAGTCAGGAATTAAATCAGATGGATGTGACACATACTGGTAACACCCACTTGTCTGCTTTGCTACAAATGCCTGACTGGTATTTTCATTTTTCTTTCCAAAAAGTTGTAGGACCTGAGTTTTATCCAAAGACATTTGGGAAATGTCATCAGCAGAAACCCTCGTGTTCCCCATTGAAGGCCTTGGCCATGTTGTGTTTCTTCAACTATTTCTGCTTCCTCCAGTAATGTCATTATCTGTGTTGTGTCCTTTTTCAAAAATGTTCAGCTCACCTTGTGACTACAGATATCAGAAGTGGACAGAAGTGAAGCACATATGTTTCTGCTTCCATTACTGGGAATCAAATGCTACAGTTTGTATTTATTTCTGGTTGTTGCTAATTCATTGTGTATTTGTAGCAATGTTGATGGGTTTGGACTGGAAGCAGAAGCCAGGATGACAACTTGGCACATTATGATCCCCTCTGATATAGAACCAGATGGAGTCTACAATCAAGATGTCAGTGAAGGTAATCTAAGTGATGAAGCCACAGATGTCTGCTAACGCTGCTTCTTTATTGTCATCAGTAGTCTTTCACCCCAGTTATTCTTTGGACATGATTGTGTGTGAGAGAGTAGATTGAAAAAGAAACAACAAACAAAAACCTTCAAAACACTTAGAGCACCAAGACAGACCTATTTGGGATAAGCTACTGTTTTATAAAAATAGCAAGTGGTCTTCAATTTTTACTGGACACGTACCAGAATTAGAAATACTTCTTTATATGCACTGAGCTGAATGCACTCTAAATGGGTCATTTTAAGTGTATGCTGTGCTTCTCTATCAGCTGAATCTTACGTGAGCGTAGTTATGTCTTAACTGGTGTAAGATGTAAAATAATTACTCATGGAATCATTTCTCTCGAGGGAAATTTATGAGCTGACTGTGGGGGAAAAAAGGATTGTGGTTTTATTCTTATGTTAATGTTTATGCATGTGTACACACACAGACAAAAAAATATATATATTTTGTGTATGGAATTATATATGTGTATATAGATATGTATGTCTGTAAGCTTCCTTTTAATCTCATTTTGTTAATGTATACATGAGTGTGGGAGAGGAATCACAACTAATTGGAGCTGGTGTTTCAGATTCACAGAGGAAAAATTGCCAAAACTAACATCGAGATACTTTCTAATAGTATATAAATGACAAAAAACGCAGCCTAGTTAAAGGCATTTCACAAGTCATGGAAGAAGGGAAAAACTTGGACTGTAATTGCTTAGTTCATTCAGTCTGCTGTAAAAATACCAGATCAATAAGCGCCATAGAGAACTTGCTGTTTGTGGTCTTGTACTTATTCAGGTCGCCAGCTTCTTTTGAAAGCCATAAACAGAGTGTGGACAGAGCTGATTCACAGCAAAAAACAGATTTTAGAAGAAGTTTTCAAAGTGACGCTACCTGTCAATGATCGTGGCCAAGTGGATATAACTGTTGCAAGACCTTTAATTGAGGAAGCAAGTTTAAAGTGTTGGCAAAATCATTTGGGTAAGTGTGGCTGAGCATCCATCTGTCCTGAACGGTGGCTTTCCTCAAAATGAACCATGTGCATTGGATGTTTTGATATGGGCTTAGCATTTGTGTGCTGGTAAATACTTCTCCCTGTTGTAGTTTAACATCTCTGATTCAGAAACAGCACTGGGTGTGGAATATACTTACAATCTGCCATACATGAGGCCTTTATTTCAATGCTTTTACTGATCTCAACAGCTTCCTGTTTCTATGCGAGCACATACCATATAGCATCTCATGGATTATGGTGGTGGTGGACTGGTTCACTCAGCACCTTTCTGTGAGCACTTGGCTTGTGGTGACCTGTTAGGCCTTTCAGGATTGGATTTCTCCAGATACTGTCTCCCTTCTTTGGAATGCCCACCTTGTCTTTAAGGGATATAGTTCAGCAATATTGAAATTAGTTAGTGTGTGAAGGGGGAGGGTAGGTGACAACTATTGTTATACACCTATTCAGATGAAGACAATGTTTACAGCCCAGAGACCTTGATTTTGATAAGTGATGAAAGGAACTAGAAATCTGTTAATCGTGTTCTTTTCATAGTGCAAAAAATACCAAGACTTCTCTTGAATCTTTGCTTTTCAAAGCAACAACAGCAGCAACACAACAACAACAAAATACAAAAGAATCAGCTCCTTCCCGAAAAGAAACATACAAAAAACCAAACCAATCCAAAAAAAAGAAAAAACCAACACCACTCATACAAGCAAACAAATAAAACTCTTTGAGAGCAATAGATATTGTTACTCTATTTAGTGAAACAGCAATGGCAATGAAGAAAGTTAAAATCTAAACCACAAAATCCTTGCTTTTCAGCCCATGAGAAGAAGTGCATCAGTAGAGGGGAGGCCTTGATTCCAACCACACAGTCCAAGCTTTCACGAGTTAGCAGTGGATTTGGCCTCTCTAAACTAACAGGTTCCAGGCGAAACCGGAAGGAGAGTGGGCTCAATAAACACAATCTCTCTACACAGGTAATTTTACTCAGTAAAATGCAATCTCAAATCCAGCACTATGTGTTCAGAGTTTATGGTAACTACCACAACGTAAAATATCTCCCAGGACGTGAGGTGATATCTTGTGCTTGGTTTTCCCCTTGTTGAGTACTGAGACTGTGCATTCTTGCTCTTGCATGTCCTAAACCAGCTGATGCCTCTGCCTATCTATAACGCTAAGCCAAGAGTTTCAGCTCTCTAGTTCTGGTGAGACTTCTCAACTGCTTTGGTTAACTGAGTCTTAAATTCAGTTTGCCACACCAGTTTGTAATGGAAGTCAAGGTAGTTGCTTGTCGTTTTTCTCATCCTGCTGCCAAGAGGCTGTGGTTTTGGAAAATCGTTATAGGCGTATTTTATGTATAATGGCTAAACAAATATTGCTTTGCACTATTTTTATTGTACTACAGAGAATAGTTCAGCAAAACATGGTGAAGTTGAAATTGTACATTCGCTTGATGTGGTTAGACCAGAGGAGTAAATCTGTGTGCTCTCAGTAGGACGGTACCTGGTGGGGTATCGTAAGGAGTTCATATAAAATATTTGGGACGTTGAAAACAGGAGAGTTCTGAAAGTTCTGGAGGATTGAGTTCTTATTGTAATTTGCACATGAAACAACGAGGAGACTTAGTGGAGATCATGGAGAGCAGATGTATTCCTGCCACAAAGAAATGTGTGACTCCTGTTAACTTCATCAGGAGTTGTGTCCTGTGTAAATGGAAAAATAGCTCATGATTTCACTTATTTGTCTGAGAGTTATGCAGTGGCTTTGTTATGTAAAGAATTCACAGTGTGCTCAGGCCCTTTCTTGGTATACCTTAAAGTGAATAGGATGAAACCTACAAGCTGAGCTGATGGCAACTGTTGCCAGGCGTATCATTAGAAGGAGTGAAGTGTGAAAACAGGTGTGTTTCCATACAGAATGACAGATGCTGTGAGGGTTTCTATCAAATTGGGCAGCATCCATGAAATATTACTAGGAAATGGAGAGAAGTAGTAATATTTGTCAGCTAGTACCTCTTTTTGCTGTTTGGGAATGTTCTGAACCATTAGTCATGTGCTTTCAATACTTAGCAAACGTTTGCCAGCTTCTTTCTCTTAATAGATATCCCTATAAATGAGTTTGCTGCCATTTAAAAAAAAAAAAAAAAAAAAAAAGAAAACCAAGCCAAACAAAAAACTGCAAAACCCATAAAACAGTCCTGAAAATATTGTTACATGTAGTATTTTGAAATTAGTCCAAATTATTATCTTTTTTTTTTTTTTTTTTTAAAGAAACTAGTCTGTGAGCAAGTTAGCAAGGTGATTCATAGTCTTTCCAAAACCTGCTTTTATTAAGTCTGATTGTCTGTCCCCTTATCTTTCTATTAGGAAATTTCCCAGTGGATGTTTACTCACATTGCAGTGGTTCGAGACCTTGTCGATATGCAATATAAGGAATATCAGGAGGTATGGCTCAGAGAATTACCCAAAAGTGATTATTTTTGACAAGTCGGGCTGTACAAATCTTGTTTATCAGTATGTGACTTAAAAATATTAGGTTGGTGGTGACATGCTTGAGTGTATCGATACAGTTATTTAAATGTGCTTTTTTAGTGCAGTCAAATAAATGAAGAAAATGAATTGTAATATTGTTGCAGCAGTGCTACCTAAGTTAACTTAGGTTTTCGTACGTTGTTTTAGAAAGTCAGCATGTTTAGAAAGTTAGCATGTTTCTATCTTGTTGGTTTTTTTTTTTTTTTTTATTCAAAGGACTCCTCAAGCTTCTCGGAAAAAAAACAAAAACAAAATACCAGAAGACATAGAGAAGCACTGTATGCAAACACTGCTCTTATAGTAGCACAAAAACAATTTTATGATACCTTTTTCTAATCATGTGGCAATAGATAGTAGCTGTTCTTTGCCTTCTAGAAAAAAATCATAGTCCCCTGCATTTTCCTCCAAGCATCCCCACAGTCCTTTGGTTCAATGCAGTTGCTGAGCGTTCTCAGAGGAACACGTTTTTGAAAGCTACCAGCAAAATTCCACCAGATAAGCTGTTGTTCGTTTAATTTCACTCTTCCATTAAGTGTAGGCAGGAAAAACATCCAGAATTCCTACAATCCCTTTCCAAAATGACTGTATTAATGTTGCGTATTTTCATATTTGCCATTTATAAATACATTCAGTTAGGAATAAAAACCAAAAGCAGGGTCTTTATTTAGTCTTCTTCCTCTTCTATTTAGAGGATTACAGTGTGAACCTTGATTTTATTGTAGCTGAGACTAGAAATCTCTTTGGAGTGTATTACAAAATGCTAATAGAAATTTCAACTACAAGACTTTGTAATGTAATGAAAATTTCTACTCATATCAGACACAGGCTTAAAGACATAACTTGTAATGCTTATACAAATCTGTTTGTATTCAGCGTCAGCAGAATGCATTAAAATACGTGACAGAAGAGTGGTCTCAAATTGAATATGAGTTACTACGAGAGCGAGGTTTGTGGGGTCCCCCCATTGGTTCCCATCTTGACAAGTGGATGTTGGAGATGACTGAGGGACCCTGCCGAATGAGGAAGAAGATGGTGCGAAATGACATGTTTTATATTCAGTATCCCTACATGCCTGAAGCTGAGCAAGAAACAAACTTGCTGGTAAGTAATTCAAGATTTTGTTATGAGAAACTTGATGCCCTGTTGTAAAATCCACATGGTGTTTTTTTTTTTTTTTTTGTTTTGTTTTTTTTGAAGTCGCTCTCAAGAAGTATATTTTATTCTGTTGGTTTACCAGCGTGCCTTTAAGTCCTAAATAGTTGGTAAGGTCCAGTTCTTCATAGTATATTTAGGGGATGGACTGGACTGGCCCTCTCACAGCTCAAAATGGAGTGAATTTGAAACTTCTGCCTTTTCCAAGTTGAG
This sequence comes from Penelope pileata, assembly GCA_013396635.1. Taxonomy (NCBI): domain Eukaryota; kingdom Metazoa; phylum Chordata; class Aves; order Galliformes; family Cracidae; genus Penelope; species Penelope pileata. Next base: position 180,697 of record WBMW01000464.1, read on the forward strand.
ATGTGTGGCATGCGTGCATTAGCTAAGTGAGTGTCCCAATGAACAGCAGAGGCATCTGAGCTAGCAACACAAGGCTGTAAGATGCCATACCTACACATGGGAGATTTCCATCTGAGTTCTTGGCCTTGCGCTAAATAACAACTAAAACGGAGATCTGAAGAAAGGCAAAAACCAAGCAGGACTATGGGCCTTGGTTTGAGTGCACTTATAAAACGTACTTTCACTGAAAGTCTGTGACTATGAACGTGCTACTTAGGCAGAGATGTACGTGGCCTTTGAAAGCTTTGCATTTTGTTCCTGTTTGCTTTGGAACAGTGCTTTTAAGTCTTTACTCAAGAGTGAGTGTTAAGGTACTGAAGATGAGTGAACAAAAAAATACTGTATAGCCAACTTTACACCATTAAGCATATTTGTCTACTTGCAATCTGACACAGAACAGTTTTAGAGACAGTGAAGTTCACACAAAACGGAGAACATGCCATCATGCCTTCTCGAAAGTGTTCTTTTTCTGATGCGTGTACTTAATGCCCTGTTTTCAGTCTGACATCTCAAGTAGACTTCCTGAGACATCTGATGATACCATTCCTCAAAAGGTAAAGAAACAAACACACTGACTGAAAGAATGTGAAATAAATACAACTTTTTTGTTTCTCCTGCATGTTGGGCAATCTTAACAAGGCTTCTACATTTGGCTTTCAACTTGCTCTTTCAGTACATATTTCCAGGCCTAAAAACATTGTTTTCAGTTAGAAGATGTAACTGCGCTCTCCTCAGCCTTCACCTAAATACAACTTTCTGTAGATTTTACCTTCTTTGCTGCACACTAACAGGCTATGTTGGGCTGTGCTGTCACTGTTCTCACTGTTCTCACAGAGTTGTGGCTTGGGATCTGAACTAATGGTCTATGGAACATGTTTAGTAATGGGCAACATGATCATTGGGAAGCACATGCTAGGAAAATGAATGTTTATTTTGAAGGGGGTCTGGTGAGCAGGCTTTCTTTCCCCTTTTTGATTGTGGGCTGAAAGAGACCTGTTTTTGTTAGCAATGCAGTCAATTTTGTTTCCATACAGTCTTCATTTTTATTGATGATATTTACACATTTGTTTCAAAATAAGAATCCTACCTTAAAAGTAGTAGACTTGTTTGGAACTGGCTGCTCTGCGAGCATTTCTATGTTACGCTGCTTCTCTACTAAATTACATTCACAGTCTTGCCCATCACTAAGTATAGCGTGCAGTGTGCATTCACTCCTTTTGAAATACATTCAACAATAAACTAATACACGTAAATGAAAGCGATTGTTATGTAGAATATCAAATATAAATTGTTTCTGTTTTCCTTTTTTCACGGTTGTTGTGCTAGTTTGGGTTTTTCTTTCTAGGCTGTGCATCAATTGTTACCACAAAGGTGTTAAAGGAGCGAAGACTTAGTTGAGCATAAGCCAGCAATTTAGATCATGGTGCCTTACATCTTTGATTTCTAGGGCAGCCAGTTTGACCTGAAGTAGTCAATCTCCGTGTTGCCAATCTTAATTGCTCAGTCATTCTGAGCATCTACTTCTAATAAAGCTAGTTTATGTTTGTGGGTCATTTCATTTCCCTCTGCATAATCATACAGGTGAACAAAAAAAAAAAAAAAAAAATTGCATGTTATATATTTCCAGTTACTGCTGCAGAAACGAACAAGGGAAAATCTTAAATGGCAGCTGGTATTCTGCAGTTGCACGTAATTTAAAGCAGAGAACTGCATTTATAATAATGTTTTGTAATTATACCAATCTAATTTCAAAAATAATGGGAAATTATGCTACAAAGTGAAAACTTTCATCTGTGAAAGAGAGCTCAATGTGTTCAGAAACTGAGCTTTCTAGAGGTGTTGGGGTTAAGCAGCACTCAGAGAAGAAGACTTTCAACTGAAGTACAAAATCACGGGGTTTTCTTCCATATAGGTACAGCAGTTTGTTTTAATTTGGGAGAAGTTCTGGGCTCTGTAATAGCTCTTATCCTCACTTGCCTCTGCAGTGATGGTTCTGACGTTGTCCTCATTTAGGTGTTACTTTGATATCTAATATTACATCCAGAATTAAATGAAGAACGTAAGAATGTACATGCTAAATATATATATATCAACAACACATTACCACAATGAAGCATATTGTAATCCATTGTGGTTACAAATGATCCTTGATGAATTGCTTCACTTAAATGGATCTTCTTGGGCCAGTTTCCTTCCTGCAGACCTTTAAAATCTGCATTAAAAAAAAAAAGAGAAACAACTGAAACGTTTAACAATTTTTGAGCCTTAAAGTCGGGTCCCTGTTTGCTTTCAGTCCATGTCAACTTCCACTTATTTTCATCTTTCCTTGGGTTTATCCAAACTACTGTCTAGTGATTAAGTCAGGTATCTAATGAATGAGCTGCAGGTGATGCAGGGAGTGATGAATGGTTATAAAATGGCTGTTTGATCTATCGATGTTAAGCAGGGGTACCCCACTCGTCTTTTGTGACATCTCTTGTTCATTACATACTGGCAACATTAGTACTTGCTGTACTGTAGGCTTAGCAGCAGGCATTTCCAGAAATCCTTTGTTAATTCAGTGGCTGAATAGCTCCCTTGCGAATTAGCTTGGGTTTAATGAAGAATCACTGTTTAGCTATGTTTTGGTGTATGACTGCACACACATAAAGCACTTTGTGGGCATGCCCTGTGCTGCACACTGTGTTCCTGAGGCATGTTCACTGAAGTGAGAAGAATTGACTGACTGACTGACTGTGTTCACTTATTTCTAAGAAACCTGCTCGTTACCGAAGGGCTATAAGTTATGACAGTAAGGAGTACTACATGCGCCTGGCTTCTGGAAACCCTGCAGTCTTCCAGGATACCATAGTAGAAAACACAGTGGGTGAAACCACTCAGCAGGAGCCAGAACATGGGGAGGACACTATTGCGAGAGTCAAAGGTTAGATAATTTCTTCTGTCCTGAACTATTTTCTTTAAATTTATCTACCTTTATATTTCCCCTTATATTTGCACTGAGATAAACATAAGGACCATGTAGGACCCTATTTTCTGCCTTAGGACTGGATCAGCAGTTTTAAACTTGAAGAGGTTTTTCACAGTGATTTTTTTCTCATTTTTAAATTTTCTTTGTTCTTCTGTTCCAGGCCTAGTAAAGCCTCCCTTGAAGCGATCTCGCTCTGCTCCTGATGGAGGAGATGATGAGAACCAGGAGCAATCACAAGATCAAATTGTTGAAGGGAGTTCGATTGATGAAGAGGAAAAGACTGACAATACAACTTTGCTTCGACTCCTTGAAGAAGGAGAGAAGGTACTGTGTACCTCAAACACACTAAGCGCTTACTGTATTGGAATTTGTGCATTGCACATAGCAAGCAGAAATACGCATCTTAAATACCTTCCCTGATCTACAGCTGCATCTGTTTAATATTCCATCAGCTGCCTCTTCTAACATCCTTGAAAAGAAATGCGTACTTGAGTTCAAATCCTGTACTAGAAACATTGTTTTTTTTTTTTCCTGCCTGCTAATTAAAAACAAACCTGTCCTAGAACTGAAGTTGCAAGCTATCATGTGCTTGGATTATTATCCAATCAGCTTAATGAGCCCAGAACAGAAATACATGTTGAAAATAGAAATACTGTACTTGACAGACTTCCTAGTTAATCGTTTTCATCATTAGAATGAAAATTCTTGACAGTGAATATTTTAGTTCCAAGAACTGAAGTTGAAAGGCTGCTCTGGTTATTTTGTAGTTCAAACTGTCTGTCTGAAGTATGTCAGTAAATAGATTTGTGATTAGTCAAGTAGGCTACAGCTTGTAAAATATGCCCAAGAAGCAATGCGTGAGTGGATAAGTTGGTAAACTTATCAATCTATGTCATACAGTGGAGGCTTTCTTTAAACTACCTTCCCAATTGCATATCACAAAGTTAATGTATATCTCCAATGAATAGGAAAAATAGCAGAATTTTTACTGTATCTACAAGTAATAAAGCAGAGCCTAGGGCAATGGTCTGCGTCGGAACTAGTCAACCTACTTTTGCTAAGTGCCTGTTTTTCATTTCAGATTCAGCATATGTATCGCTGTGCTCGAGTTCAGGGCCTTGACACTAGTGAAGGGCTGCTTCTGTTTGGGAAAGAGCACTTCTATGTAATTGATGGATTTACCATGACTGCCACCAGAGAAATACGGGATATCGAGACATTGCCTCCAAAGTGAGTGGATTAATAAAGAGTTTCATCAGTCTGTAGCATGTGAACAGCAGATATTTAATGATATTTTTGAAGAGTCAACTACAAAACAATGTCAAAATTGTTGAAGATTTCGGGAGCAGTGTCGTCTGTGCTCACGAAATACTAAATACGTGATATATTGTGAAATAAGTTACGTCTATGCCTTACAATCGATCTCCTTTTCAATCTTTTTCCTGTTAATGCTCATTTACAGGATGCATGAGCCAATCATACCTAGGGGGGCAAGGCAAGGTCCAAGTCAACTGAAAAGAACATGCAGCATTTTTGCATATGAAGATATCAAGGAAGTACATAAAAGGAGATACCTTTTGCAGGTAACTTGAATACAGTATTTGGATCGAGGTGCTAACTTTGGAATTTTTTGATGTCATCATTTTTAAAAAGTAAAATCAGTGTCAGATCAGTACTTGGCAAGTGAAAGCTATTCATTGTGATGAAACTGAAGTGCTTAAGTCTGGCATCTGATCTGAACCATATTTGACCTACCATCATTTAGTTAATTGGGTGAATTAGTGGATTTTACCGTTCTGAAAATAGAACAGCCGGCTGCACTAAGCAAAGTGTGTGTCGCAATAATTTGGTGTCATGTGTTGCTCAGTATGACCAAACAGATCTACTTCTGACCTCCAGAGCTGGCAAGCAAATGTGTTCATGGTGACGTGTTTGTCTTGTTCATTTTCAGCCAATTGCGATTGAAGTTTTCTCAGGAGATGGACGAAACTATCTTCTGGCTTTCCAAAAAGGGGTTAGAAATAAAGTTTATCAAAGGTATTGTAAAATAACTTAAGTTAGAACATTTAATCTGATTATTTGCAAGTATCTGTCTTGAGTTGTATTTGAGCCTACAGTTATCCAATAACAAGGTCACAAGTGATTGGCGTGAGACAGTTCATAACTCTAGCAAACTTAGTATTGCTTAGTATTGCACCAAAGAGCCACTAGGAAGCGCTAATGCCCGTACGCTAAACTTGCTGCATGTGGTCAGCGTGAGAGCTATGGCACAGTGAGTGTGAGCTTGGAGAGACAAGGGGCATTCCTGTTTCATTGAAGTTGTTACATAGATGCTCAAAATGAAGTAAACAATTGCACCAAATGTGTTCGTTTCTAAGCAGAAGACATGCCTAGGACAGACACACTAACCTTAATCTCCTTTTAACCGCCAATGCAGGTTTTTGGCTGTGGTACCATCTCTAACTGACAGTTCAGAGTCGGTGTCCGGACAGAGACCAAACACCAGTGTAGAACAAGGGTAAGCGTTACCATTCCTCACAAGCTGTTTATCTCATTGGTTTCAGGTAAATGATGCTTACCTTAAGGTCCAGATGCACTGGGGAGTATTACAACCTCTGCTTAAAACTGAGCATTAATTTTATGACCAAGCTACTTTAAGTGTTCTAGTGTCATTGGCACCACTGGTATATATTCCTACAAATAAATATATATTTTCAGGATTTACGTTATTGGTACATCCTGAAAGGAATTGAAGTTCTAAAACTGTTTGGCTTGTCTAAGTTGTTAGATAATTTCCTCATCGGCAGCCTGTCAGGTACATTCGCACTGAATTGCATGGATAATGTGCATTATTTTAAGTGTCTGTGCTTGGAAATAAAATATGCACCACTAAAGCAAAAAGGAACAAATTGTCCAATTGTTAAAAATGTGCAAGTTTAAATCTTGACACTTTGAATTGTCTTCTAAAGATGCAACCCAGGTATTATTAATAAGTCAGAAAATGTACTTTCTTCTTATTATTAGGTCTGGCTTGCTTAGCACTTTGGTGGGAGAAAAATCTGTTACTCAAAGATGGGAAGTAAGTGTGATTTTTAATTTTTTTTTTTAATTAAATTACGTATTTTGTAGTGATATATATTTAATGCACCTGAGTTGCATCCTATGAACAGATAGAATATACTGCTTTAGAAAAAATATCTCAATATTGTAATTGGTTGTATTTCGTGCTATCATCGTCAAATAGTAAATGGTTCTGCCATTAAAAAATGTAAATAGAGTGTAGGCATTGTAATATTGAAGTAAGCTTTGTGTATTTGGAGAGAGCTGATTCGAGCACCTTGGATGTCTGGCAGCTTAGTTGATTATTGTGAAGTGAGGTCTTTACGGCTCTGCTATGTCTTCCTTCAGAGAGGAGAAATTAGCAACTTCCAGTACCTGATGCACTTAAACACCTTGGCGGGCAGATCCTATAACGATCTCATGCAGTACCCTGTCTTTCCCTGGGTCCTCGCAGACTATGATTCAGAGGTAAATAAAATATCTTGTCAGTCTAATGGTAATCTTTTATGTGTTTGAGACTTGGGAATATTACACCTGGCTTGTGCTGCCTTGGTAAAGCTAAGGCTTATCTTTATTGCCGTTTTTTATTTCACCTGTTTGGTAACATCCAGCCCATGCTATCAGTGGGTAGAATATTAGAGCTGCTTGGCTGTCCCACACGGCAGGTCCTTGCCCGTCCTGATTTCATGGGTGCTATTGGACAGTCTGCACGTATAGCCTGCTCTACGGCAGATGCCTCTCCTTTGTGTGGCAGTGTGCAAGGCTGCAGCAAAGTTTTTGCGTTAGCGTTCTGCACTATATCCTGAAGGGTGTTACGCCCACAGTGAGAGCATGTGTTTTTAAAATAGAATTGGTGTTTGTTTTATTTTTAAAGGAGTTGGATCTTACAAATCCCAAGACATTCAGAAACCTTGCCAAGCCCATGGGAGCTCAAACAGAAGACAGGCTAGCCCAGTACAAGAAACGATACAAAGATTGGGAAGATCCCAATGGTAAGTAATGATATATCCTGCAGGAAGAGGAGAAGGGACGTGCACCTGCCATGCTCTGGGAGGATGTCATGGATGTTAATTATATGGTTCAAGAGATCTGGATGTGGATATACAGAGCCCTACCACAGGTCTTTCCTATGAACAAATATTAAATTGAAGCAAAGGAGTGGTGGTGGTGATGGTTTCTATAGTTATTGTTACGTTGTTGATTTTTTTTTTTTTTTTAAATCTGACCAGCATGTCAGATGTAAAAATAAAAGACAAAATAGTTGCTTATTCAAAGCAGTTCAACAGTGTCTAAAGGCTAGCAATGGGCAAGTACATAAGAAACACACAGCCAGTCGTCTCTTTGATTAGTACAGTTAGAGTGCTGCTGAAAGACAGTAAGTTGTACAGAGGAATGGGAATACTTCTGCATTAACAGTGCTCCAGCTTTTTCGTTTCTTAGTTTAATGTATGTTTTCCCACTAAGGAAGCAGCACTTTCTTTACTACTCCCCACAAGAAGTACAGGCACTAATAGATTCTTAAGTTAGTTCAAAATGAGTCGCAATCAAGTTGTGTATTCTCCATTTTAAATCTTCTTTATATATCGAAAATAAAACTTGTGGTTTTGTCAGAGCAGCTGTTATATGATGCATCTATTTTTCTGTGCTTTCATAGAGGAGACAAGCTTGTTTAACTACTGCAGTACTGTTCTGTATCAATCATATGGTCATTGTCAGAAACGAGTCATGATGTTCTAGGTGTGTTTGTGCAGGCTTTTTGCCAGGAAATCAAGACAGTAAAAGCTGTACAAAATCTAGCCAGCAATTCTGAGATGTATTTCTTCCCAAGCCTTTTATTCCAGAGTAACCAACAAGAGCCAAAAAAAAAAAAAAAAAAGTAGTTCCTTCAGCAGAAATCACCGTAGCTGTATTAGAACATTTTGAGCATTTAAAAAAAAAAAGAAAAAGACCAACCATGCAGTCTTGCTGGGCAGAAGCCCATCAAATTATGGCTACTGCACTGCAGCTGTAACTGGAGTGGTGACCAAGAGAAAATGTGGTTTTTGGTGACTCAAGAACGAAAATTACAAATGCTGATTTTCAATGTGTCCAAGATCAGAGTAAATACAAAGCAGCGCTAGTTAGTGCTGTCACCAGTAACTGCTTCACCTAACTACTTGATTTTTTTTATGTTTATGTTTGATTTTCTGCAGGTGAAACTCCAGCTTATCACTATGGAACCCACTATTCATCTGCCATGATAGTGGCTTCCTATCTTGTCCGGATGGAGCCTTTTACACAGATTTTCTTGCGACTACAGGTAAAAAGTCTAAGATCTCATGCCTGTTGCTTTTCTGCTGTACATTTGAGACCTATGTGAAAAAATGTGATTGGTCTGCTCTGTTCACATGAAATATATTGGAAAAAATATTTTCAGCTGAGTGGTTGCATGTTGGATTGGTCCAAAAACCTTTGATGTATCTGTTAAAAAAAAAAAAAAAAAATTATTTTATCATGTAGAACATTTTGGAAAACTTAATAACAAACTAGCACCAGACAAAAACCAAAACAGATTTTGCTACGAAAATGAGTTACATTTCTCATCATGCTTTATTTGTCTGCTGTTGAAAGAATCATATGCCAGTTCCTTAATTTTGTGGGAAGGTGTTGAAAGATTCTTATTTTAAACCAATACTTTTACCCCAAGAGGCAGTTGATTACTGAGTGATAAAATAAACCAAAATTTGCAGAGCTTGGAATCTTTTGGCAGATTGACAGGTAACTGTGATCATTACATTTCCAGCATTGTCCTACATGGAAGTCATCAAGCAGAGGATAATTTATTTTCTTGGGGATGGTATTTCTCCAGACTAAAACTTGAAGTAGAATTAGATGCACCTCTTCTTAACATTCTGTAGATTTCTATCTTGATACTTTGAGTATTGAAAGTGAAATTCTTTGTGTTAGGTGAAGAAACATGCTGTGGTGTATTTACCTGGCAGAGTGTGTTCTGGTTTTCCTTCTCTCTGTGCAGCAGAGTTGGCCAAGATACGCTGGTGCTCAGATGCCTCTTGCTTTGTCCCGCAGGGCGGTCACTTTGACCTGGCTGACCGAATGTTTCACAGCGTGCGGGAGGCCTGGTATTCAGCATCAAAGCACAACATGGCAGACGTGAAGGAACTCATCCCAGAATTCTTCTACCTCCCCGAGTTCCTGCTCAATTCCAACAATTTTGATCTAGGTAGGCAAAACAGCTGATAACATTGCTACATGTGTGAGTGATGCCTGACAGCCCGACATGGGAAAAGCATATCAGATGGGAAGAATATGATGCACTTAACTGCATGAGGAAAGGGTAGATGACTACGTTTGTTTAATATTTTTATAAGTCTGAATGATTCAGAGCTCATTGGTTCATCAGTAGGAATCTAGCAAAAATCCATATTTTGTGACACGTCCAATTTCTTTCAGATTTATCTGCCTTAAGGTACCTTCTTAAAGAGCAAGTGTTTATTTTAAACAGTTAATGAATAGTTTGTTCTGATGATTGCTAAGACATAAATAGCAAAAATAAGTTTTTAGTTTGAGGTGGGATATTTTTGTTTGTGGTGTTTTTTTTTTTTTTTTTTTTTTTTGTTTTTTATTTTTTTTTTTTTGATTTGTTTTTACTATTTTTTTTTTTTTTAAATTAAATGACTTCAAAACACTCAGGTCATCATCAGGTTTTACCTGGAGTTCCTCTGGTTTGCATTTTGCTCCGTGTAACCTGTTACTTCGTGATGTTATTCACCAACTTCCTTAGTGTTTTTAGGCTTTGTAAAATCTGTTTGACAGCATTCACTTTAAGTTCTTCTTGAACTGTTTCTAAACATTTTGGTGAAATATGGCACCTAGGTTTTGGCAACAGTAAATACTTAACAAGAGTCCAGTTTCACAGTAAATACTTAACAAGAGTCCAGTTTCACATACATTGGCCATACGAGGTAAATGTTTGTGAGAATGTATGTCGCACTTAACAGTGGCATATAACTCTGCTCTGCTCTGTGCTGTGAATCTAATAGCCATAAGAAAGATTGAGTGGTACATTTAAACAGCCTCAAATCCTTTGTCCAAAATGTGTTGTTAGAGGTTGGAAGTACAACCAAAAGAAAAAACAAATAAGAAAAAACACCATAGACATGTCCCAGGTATACAGGTATATATATAGAAGGGTGTGGCCATTGCCATGAAAGTATCGGTCTTGTTCATTTAGTTCAATATCTGGTAATTTTAGATTGTGACCACCAGACAAAAGAAATTCTTCACTCAACATTTAGAACAACAGTAGGAAGAGTTTTGTTCTGAACTACTATAAAAACAGCATGTGATACTTTATAGTACGTGTGATTTCATACTTACCCTACTCCCCTTCTACTTCCTTGCTCTCAGAGAGGAAAACATTCAATGCCTAATTAGATTATGCAAGAAATGTAGGACACTACTTGTACGCCTGTGTAAACTTGAAAGCTTGAGATGTTCCTGTGAGCTAGTAAGAAGCATGGGATTGTCTCTCAGCAACAAATGACAACACAGGAATATAACAGGGAATTCTTAACAAATAGGTTTTCAGTAATCTAAACATGCCACCATTTAATATTCAGGATGAGAAGTGAGCTTTCTGGAACACAGATGAAGGTGTGTGGCCAGACCATGGCCAGGGGGATGACCACTTGTCCTTGTGTCACGTAGCTGTTAGTTCATCAGTGTTAGTGAATGAATATTTAGTTTGTATTGTTGTGTTGTGTAGCCATTCTCATGGGTAAAACAACAATTCAATTGTTCAATACAGACTGTTTCTATTTTGAAGAAAATAAATCCATAGCCAAAAAGCTTTTCCACTAAGGCTTGTTGGTACAGTTTTCTGGTAAGCTGTCTGATACCAGGATTTATTTTCTTTTAAAGTATACCCAGCAGACATGTCCACTGCTATATACACACTAAACAGATGCCAAGTACAGAAGATTCTTTTCCTCTCTAAAATTTGAGCTGTCACATTTATTCATGTTTATACATCATGAAATAAGTACTAACATGGAAGTCAAGAAAAGATGAGAAAGGAGACTTGGTGTGATGATGGCTCCAGCTGCACAGCTTCTTGGGTATCCGCTCCCTGTAGCTGAGCTGGCTACTTCAGTGCAAGTTATATCAATGGAACTCTGAAACGGTATTGTCATCTTCAAAAGTCTTAGTAAGGAATATGTGAGTGATGCTGATTTTTCTACTCTGGCAAGATATCATATATGAACAAGTTTTCAGGTTTTATTGCCTGACATTTAAAGATCAGACAATATTTAAAAGAAAAGTCTGAAAGATGTTTCCTTATAAAGATGTTAGAACTTGTTACTAATTTTCAGAACCATTGCTGCTGCTATGTGGTTTCAGTGCTTATCTCCAAATTTTTCTTTTGTTTTACAGGTTGCAAACAAAATGGCACTAAACTTGGAGATGTAATACTCCCCCCATGGGCAAAAGGGGACCCTCGTGAATTTATCAGAGTTCATCGGGAGGTAATTTGAGTTTTATGGCAATAGAAAATGACAGCTGTGCCTTTTATACTGTGAATTAAACATGGCTTGATTCTGAGTTGATGTTTATTTGTTGCAAATTGCTGCAGAGTGGGTGTTTTCTCCTTTTCCTTTTTGGCTAGAAAGTAAGTTGAGGGAAGTGTTGCTTAAATGACAAGTTTTATTAAAACATACTGAGAATATATAAATGTATTCTGCTTTTTTCTTTACGGCAGGTGTAGTAGACTCAACCAGTGACTGACATGGCTAATTTTAATGCATGTCCTTTGGATTTCAGGCTCTGGAATGTGACTTTGTGAGTGCACATCTGCATGAGTGGATTGACTTAATCTTTGGCTATAAACAGCAAGGTCCTGCTGCAGTAGAAGCTGTAAATGTCTTTCACCATCTCTTCTATGAGGGGCAAGTGGACATATATAACATCAATGATCCATTAAAAGAGACAGCTACTATAGGATTCATTAATAACTTTGGACAGATACCAAAGCAGGTATACCATTTTCAGAATTCCTATTTGCCAGATGACGCTTGGGTTGAAATGTATTGATGTAGAAGAGGAAAGTGTTTGAGGAGTGAAACTTCTTGGGGCAAGCAGGCGTGTTGTTGCCCTTCACAGCCAGTGTATTGGTGCGAGTTTGTGCATCCTCACAGCTCAACAACCTCAGGTTTATGTACATTCCCAGTGCTCTGACTAAGCTAGCAGATAAGGAAAATAATTTTCAGCCTTGGTATTGCAGTTCGTTCAGTGCTCTTACATCTTTGTCAAAGAAGGTGAAATTTTACAAAATATGGGTCAAGGTTTATATTCATAATTTATGTATTATGAATACATAGCACATACCATCAAAATATCTATAATGAATTTACCATTTGATAAACCTTTGTGTGTCATTGATCATGTCTTATTTGAAGCAGTGGTCTGCTTGGTTAACATTGCTCGAGATAACCAAAGTTGTCACTGAAGCAGTAAAATGGAAATTCAGTCACCTGTTAAGTGAGATAGGGAGAAGATATTCAGATGTTAAGATGCATTTCTCAGGTGTGGCTGTCATATGTGGTCCAGTTCCTTGCCTACCAATGCTGTAACTTTGGTCTTTGTTTGTCTGGCTGCTTCCAAGCACGTGGACACTGTATTCGTGGGACACTGTTTATTTCAAAGCCAAAAATTAGCTGCCAGTCTGTGAGAATATCATCTTATGTATCGCTCAGGGGATTTTTGTTTGCTTTACTTCAACTGCTTTTGCAGCTGGAGGTAGCTTTAAAAATAATTTGCTAATATATCGTAACTGGATTTTGTATTATTTACTGAAGTTTTACCAAAAAGTTTGCTGTAAATTAATAGTGAATGGCAAACAGTGAATGCATGGACACTGAGAATAGTTAAGTAGCATTTGCTGATCTGTAGAATTTTTAGAGAGTGAATAGGACACTACTGATCTTTTTAAGCTTGTGCTCCTGTAAACCTGTAATTCTAGATCACAAGTAGTTTCTTGATGAATTTCAGCTCTTCAAAAAACCGCACCCTCCGAAGCGCGTTAGAAGCCGACTGAATGGAGAGGCTGTGGGAACCTCTGTGCCCCCTGGTTCCACAAGTGACAAGATTTTTTTCCATCATTTGGACAACTTGCGGCCGTCTCTTGCACCAGTGAAAGGTAAAATTAAAACCACAGTATTTACAGCAATTTTCTGTATTTTGCTTAGTTTTCTTTGCTAATATTCATAATGCCTGTACTGAGACAAATTGAAGCTACTCTACTGCTGTAAGGTTGTTTGTGCTTACCTTCAAGTATACTTGGAAAGTGACAAATCTGTGCCAATTTAGAAAAAATTTTTAAAAGAGAGGGATAAAATTGGGCTCAAGCATTTCTTAAAATTCTTAGTTTGAACAAAAAGTGTTTGAAGCAGATTCCAGAAGTGTCTGAAGGATACTCAAGATACTTTGTTTCCAAGTCCACAAAGGCCTCACTTCTTGTGGTTTGCTGTAGAAGAAGGATTTTTTTTTTCTCAGTGCCAAGAAATACTGAGAATGTTGACAGGAAGGGATGCTGGTAGCTGCACTGAGACCAAAAGAGTGGGTTTTGAGTGCATATCTCACATTGGAGTGAACAAAAGTTAATTGTCAGCAAAATAGGTAAACCCTATACAGTATTTTCTTTCTTAATTGATTAAATGAATTGATGCATGCCATGAAGAGAAAAAGATGCACCCTTCCACAAAACGTAACAGGGCTGTACTCAAGGACATGAAACAAAAAAGCATTAATCTATATTTGCAAGCCTTGATCAAATAACAACAAATAGATAACTGGTTAGGAATGCAGACTGTGGAAATGTTTGGCCAAGATGTTGGAATCAATACCAAAAAATTACTTTTAATTGTGTTGAAAATTATACAATCGCTTCTAATGCCCAGAAACATTAAAGAGGTTACATCTGTGCCTTGTTTGGCTTGAGGGACATCTCATGCAGCATTGCAGGTGAGACCAGAGCAATTGTATAAGGAATACAAAGATCTGGCTTTTGTGGAGCATCAGGTATTTAGTGGGATCAGATAGTATCAGTAATATCAGTCTTTTTTTTTTTTTTTTTCCCCCTCTCTGGTAAAAGATAACTGCATCTTCTTTTTTAGAGCTCAAGGAGCCTGTGGGACAGATTGTGTGTACTGATAAAGGCATTCTGGCAGTGGAACAGAATAAGGTTCTTATCCCACCTGCATGGAATAAAACTTTTGCCTGGGGCTATGCAGACCTCAGCTGCAGACTCGGTACCTACGAGTCAGACAAGGTTTGTCATTTGAAATTCATTTCAGTGCTGAATGTACTGAAAACAATCACTGTTCAATAGGGAAAGAAATCTAACAGTTGAAACTTAGTTTGCATATTAATTAAATAACTTTTTTTGTATTATGTATGCTTTATTGCTCCCTATCTAGTTGTTTTCATCAGAATGTGGGCAGAATGACATAAGCCAATTAATAACTTTTAACAAGACTGCAAAAAAACCCAAATGATTAACTCATGCAGTTAAAGTTGTTCTCTTGTTCTCTTGAGGCATCTTGTAGCAGAGGCTGGAACTATTTCTGTTTGGGGAAAACATGTAAAAGTATCAGCAGATATATCTTAGTTACTTAATGGTTCGTTCAGTGTGCAGGGTGGTGCTCAGGCTTTCATTTTTTTCGTACCAAACTCTAGTCCTGCAAGTAACCCTTCTTCGTTTTCTTTATTTCCAGGCAGTAATTGTTTATGAATGTTTGTCAGAGTGGGGCCAGATACTGTGTGCCATTTGCCCCAACCCCAAGCTAGTTATCACTGGAGGAACAAGCACAGCGGTGTGTGTATGGGAAATGGGCATCTCCAAAGAGAAAGCTAAAGCCCTCACACTGAAACAGGTAAAATACAACAAAGATTCCTACTAGGGAAATTATGTTCCAAGAGAAAGGATGTGTGAAAGTAGTACTTACTTGTGTAGTAGGCTTTGAAACTATGAGTTGAGTAGACCTTTGGAAATCTGAATAATTGAGGTACCAATCTGTACTGAAAATGTGCAAGATGTATTTTAAATATATCATTATTTCGAGGATAGTTAACCACAAGGAGCTTTTTAGAGAGATGGGGAGTTGGATAGCAATGTTAAGAAAAGTGTGCAGATCTGTTTTGCATGAAATAATCTGTGCTACTGTAGTGGCCTCTATAAAATACCCCTATCTGAAAACTCTGTCAGGGAGGGCAGTGAAGGAGACTATCTCAACTGTTCACTTTCCCTTGTCTACTTTTTAAACTATTTCTATATTTTCTTTCGGAGTTACTAGATTTAAATTGCATTTCTGGGTAAAACTTCGTTCTTTCTGGCAGTAATGTGATGTATGTGGAGCACAGTATACTTGTTCAGGATAGCCTTATATCGTTCTTGCTTTATGAATTCAAAACATCAACATTTAATACAACAAACGTGTGTTTTTAAGTCAGTTGCAGTTAAGTGCAGAGGAAGTCTTGTGTGTCTATTTAAAACAAAACACCAAGAAATGAGACAAAAAAAACTTACAACAAAAAGCTCAAAGTACTCTAGAAGCTGTGTGTCATTGTTCTAGGCAGGCAGACTATAAGCGTTACTTTCCCTGTTAGCATCTTAATAACAAGACTTTTTTCAGTGGAAAACCTCAACACAAACTTGGAGGAACAAACTTAGAGAATTATTAACTAACTTTCAAACACTGGTCTCCAACAACGACTGTCCAGAGCTATGTTTCAAAAAGCATTTTGCTTATGAGTAATGCAAGATAAAAACACTGTATCCTGAATTTCAGGGCGGCGTATTTAAGTCGCTCTGCTTTTATCTTCTTGCAGCAGTGAGGTCAGAGTAAATGCAAGGCTAGTTGCTGTAGCTTATCTGATGGCTTGTCACTTGGGAAACAGGAGCAATCCAACTGTATTCCAGACTCCTATTCCAATGGTTAGTTTAGGCCTAAAATGTAAAAGATTTTGTAAGGTAATTTTCTAAGATTTTTGTAATCTTCTCAAAGCAGATGCTTGTAATTTTCTCCTCCTTGCAGTTAACTTTGCCTTTTTGGTTGTAATTTCCTCTTCCCTTTCTTTGTCTTTTCTCAAACATCAACAGATGTTTGAATAGGGGCCATTTCATATTTACAATGAATTTCTGTTTTCAGAAAATGACTCCCATTGGTTTTAATTATGGAAGTAGTCACCAACTAAATAGTCGCAGTCCAGCTGGATCTTCTGATAGGTTATTCGTGTTTACATTGCCTGAATCTCTTTAGGTTTAATTAGTAACTTATGTGCTCTCTGCTGATTGCAACGTGTTCCTCTTAATTTTTGTTTTGCAGGCTTTACTGGGTCATACTGACACTGTCACATGCTTAACAGCATCACTAGCTTATCACATCATTGTGAGCGGATCACGGGATCGCACCTGTATCATCTGGGATTTGAATAAACTCTCATTTCTCACACAGCTTCGAGGTCACAGGGCTCCAGTTTCAGCACTCTGTATAAATGAATTAACGGTAAGAAGCAAGCACCACATTCACCCATGTGAATGGGTGTATGGGAGTAGTAGCAAGAATCTGAAGATGTTAAGCTGAAGCTCCATTGGTTTGGAGAAACTTGTGTAATTCACATTAAAACGAATTACCTGGTTTAGGGAATAAACAGTGCTGGTAGCAATGTAACCAGTGCAGTGTTCAAAGTGGGTTGTCAAACCTGCCACAGGAGCTAGGAAAAGATTGATATATGACCTCAGTTAATTTCTGCTCTCTTACACTTTAAATTAAGGGAAAGCAGAAGGTGCATTAGATGAATCTGTGGTGACAGTTACAGTAGAAACAAACAGTCACCCTGCCTGTCCCGTAAGTTAAACATAACCATTTATACAGCACCCGTGCACATTGAACCATTTGCCAGAGGTAAAACTTCAGTTAGTTGGTCCATCAGGTCTGGGTGGATGATGTTCCAACTGGAGCAATCTAGCGGTTGGAATCAAGATAAACTAGTGCTGTAATACAAAGAGGAGGTGGCAAGAAGCAGTGTTTAATAGCTGCTGGTCCAGTTGTTGTAGTGTTGCCAGTTGTTTTAAACCATAGCTACTATTTCACCTCTGCACTAGTTGGAGCTGGGACTGTCTCTTGCTCCTTTCCCAATAAGGAAACAGATGAACTTTAATGTAGTATGTGTCAGTGAAAAAGAGTGGAGGCAACATGAGCTGAATCATATAACTGGCAATGGAAGATACGTAAGATATGCTGTAGGATTCATGAAAAGTGGAGGAATTGTTCTGCTCATATGCTGTAAATACAACAGACAGGGTGTTAATAAGTCTGCTTTTTTATGTACAATTTTTTAAAAAATGCACATCATCCTAAAGCTTTATTTATTTAGGGTGTCAAACTCAGCCTCAACAAAAAATACTGAAAAGTCCCTTCTGGGATGCTGAACTATACAAACAAACCTGGCTTGTTTTAGCTGAAGCAAAACCTGAGACTTGTTTTTACACTTGAAGGTGTTCCTTGTATTTTCAGGGGGATATTGTATCATGTGCTGGCACATACATCCACGTTTGGAGTATTAATGGCAGCCCCACTGCAAGCGTGAACACTTTCACTGGTCGAAGCCAGCAAATCATGTGTTGTTTTGTGTCAGAGATGAATGAGTGGGATACCCAGAACGTCATAGTGACAGGACATTCAGATGGAGTTGTACGGGTACGTACTGGGAATCACTGCTTCGGAAAATAAGTTTATGTCTTTGTAATAGATAAGTCATGTCTATCCAACACAGCATCCTGGCTGGTACCAAAAGCAGTCCTGCTATGCTGGTGAGCTCCAATGTGCTTTCAGCCACTTTTTGCTCACCAGCTTTTACACCTGGAGATCATAGCTTTTGTTCTCTGCTTTTATTCTGCACATGTTTAGAGAATTCATTTTGCTGTCTAGGAAGAAAATAGGAACTTTAGCATCTCTGTTCACTGCCAATCTAATCTGATTTACATTATTTTATGTGAGTTCCTGCATCTGCCTTAACCAGAGTCTTCTGGTCAGATTGCAGTGTGGAGTGGATTTCTAATTTGAATGGTTGAAGTGTTAAATAATAGCACAAAGCTTGTTCAGTTGTGACTCAGGCATATACATGAATGGCCTCCTCTCCTCCTTGAAAACAAGACTTAAGGGTGTGACCTGCCTGCTGTGCTACCAGTGTAGATGTACAGTTCTAATAGTGCCTCTTAACTCTAGTGCTAGCTAGGAAGAAAGCTTAGGAGTTCAGTATGTGGCAGTTTGCTTATCCCTGTCTCTCCAGTTCTGGCGGATGGAGTTCTTGCAAGTACCAGAAACACCGGCTCCAGAGCCTGTGGAGGTGCTGGAAATGCAAGAGGATTGTCAGGAAGCACAAATAGGTATGTCTCCTACCCACAGTTTCTATTTGCCTTTTAACTGATCTCTTCTATATATAGGTAAAATCCTGTGGTTATGCAGTGCAGAATGGATGATAGAGGCTTTTTCTCTCGATGGAGAATAGATGTAAATTGTGCATAATAGTGTCTGAGTTTTCATTCACCACTTTGCTTATGGTAGTTTCCTACTGCTATGAGTGAGGAAAATCCTGACTGTCTTGCCTTTTGTTTTGTGATGGGTAAACTCCTTTCTGTGGTTTCTTCTGCTATCAGTGAACCCAACGGATGCTACTGTTGTCCAAAAGATATATATTTCTTTATCTTGAAATAAAATTATAGCCTAACAGAAGAGTTAAAATCTACCAATGAACATCATGTTGTTTACACAAGCAATGCTGGCCATGCCATAGCATTTTCTGTGGTCTGAAGAATTTGATCTGTGCTCTGTGGGCATTTGTTTTACTCTTCTCATCTTCCTCTTTTTACCTCCATGTTAAAGAAACAGGATTCACATCCAAATCCGGATCATGATACTCATAAGAACTTCATACTCACACAGCTCAGTTTTTCAGCACCACTAAGAATATAAATGTCTTAGACAGGTGCACTTTCACATCAACAAAGCCTGTTGTTAACACGTTGTGGTTTTTGGTTGACCCGCATCTTACCATTGCTGACTTACTCTTTCTGAGTGGCAGGAGGAATTTTTTTATTTTTCGCTAACTTGAGCACTTTGGAAAGTTTTTACTCATCATGTCTTTCCCAGCCCACCTCAGAAGAACTATTGTAGGAACTATCTACAGCTACGGAATGCTATTTTCTGACAGACCAATGCAAAGGAGATGAGAAGCGTGGTGATTCCTGCTGGTTTTTACAATGGCAGGAGCTGGATCTCTGCAAAGGCTTTGACGTTCCCACATGCAGTTTCTCTCTAGTCATGCTGTGATGGCACCTGTTAGGTTGTAGGTAGCATAGGGGCAAAAAAGGAAAAAAGCTCAGCTATAGGCAGTCCTGCTAACAATATCTTCTCTCCTGTTGCATGAATTCAGGGCAGGAAGCCCATGAAGAGGACAGCAGCGACTCTGATGCAGATGATCCATGTGTAGGCCAGGATACAAAACTGCAGGAGAGCCAAAGTCAACCAGGAAGCACCAGCCACAGGCCTAGGTCAGCATCAAACAGAGTGACCGCAGCGTGGTCAGCAGACAGTGGCTCAGATGACTCCAGGCGTTGGTCAGACCAGCTCAGCTTGGATGAGAAAGATGGCTTTATCTTTGTGAATTATTCTGAGGGACAAGCAAAAATGCATCCCCACGTTCAGGTTAACCACCCGCACCCCAACTATGCTGAAGCACGGCACTACAGCAAGCTCAAACCAGGTAAAAGAAACTGGATATGCTTCCTTGGTCAGACAAATTTGCTGTCAGCACTGACCCAAAAGGCAGTATCTCCGCAGCTCTGAGTAGTGTTAGCTGATAAATTCCAGAGTTGTCAGTGAAAAGTTCCTGTGTTGAGGTTGCGTGTTGCTTGAGTTTTTCCTGAGAAACTGTGGTGGGTTTACCCTAGCTGGCAGCTAAACTGCTCGCTCACTGTCCCTACAACGGGGATGGGGGACTGAGAATAGAAAAAGCAAAAGCACAAAAACTCAGGAGCCAAGCTAAGGATAGTCTGATAAGCAAAGTAAAGAGGAAGGAAAAAAAAAAAAAACAGAAACAAATGATGCAAAGGCACTTGCCACCTCTCACAAGCAGATTGATGTATTGTGGAGCAAATGGCTGCCTTGCCAAAAAATGTCTTCCCATCATTTTTGTTGCTGGGCATGGTGCTGTATATGGCATGGATATCCCTTTGATCAGTTGAGGCCAGCTGTTGAGCTTGTGTCCCCCTCCCAACTTCTTGCACACCCCCAGCCTATTTGCTGGTGAGTGGGGAATAGTTGGGAAAAAGAGTAACATACTGTGAAAGTAATGTTCAGCAGTACCTGAAACACAAGTGTGTCCTCAACGCCGATTTAGTCACATAACCAAAACACAGAACTGCATGGGATGCTATGAAGAGAATTAACCACAACTGGAAATCTGAATCTTGGCTAAAGGGGAGGAAAAACGTTGTTACTATAACGAAGCGCTCTCAGTCCTGCTGGGTTTTGGTGCAGGTTTCGATATAGGTATATATATCACTATTCTCTGCAACTGCCAGCTGCACTTGGGGAAATGCAAGGCTCTTTGCTTTGTCCTGCATTTCCTTCTTTCTTGCATTCACTGGGAAGCAGTTGAGAGTGTGTTTTTCCGGGGTGAAAAGTGAGTCTCTGTGTGTTATCCCCCTCTGGGGAGATAAAGATTTTTTCTTTCTACGAAGTCATGCATATGGGTATGTTTGGGAGGGAGGAGGAAACAAAAATAAGAACCTGAAAATTTGCTTTTTTCTCCTTCTACTTCCTACTCCCTTCTAGGATACAGATGGGAGCGTCAGCTAGTGTTTAGGAGCAAGCTAACTATGCACACAGCATTTGATCGCAAAGACAACGCACATCCAGCAGAAATCACCGCCCTCGGCATCTCTAAGTGAGTACCTGATGCATTTTTTCAGTATTGTCAGAGGATGCAGACAGTGTTCTTTCTTTGCATAATGTTTTGTGGCTCTTTTGTTTAGAACACAAGTTAATATCTTGGTCATTAAACATCATTAAATATTCTAACATCTAAAATCAGCCATCATTGTCTGTGTGTTACTGGGCCAGAGTTGTCACAGGAATGCTTTTGCTTTTTTCTTCCAGGGATCACAGCAGAATTCTTATCGGGGATGGCCGTGGCCGAGTGTTCAGTTGGTCTGTGAGTGATCAGCCGGGCCGATCAGCAGCTGATCACTGGGTGAAGGATGAGGGAGGAGACAGCTGCTCGGGCTGTGCAGTCCGGTTTTCGCTCACTGAGAGGCGTCACCATTGCAGGAACTGCGGACAGCTCTTCTGCCAAAAGTAAGCCAGCCCCCAGCCTCCTTTAGACTCTTTCCCATACAGAATTTTTGGCTATGTAAAGCAATTGCACACTACCAAACTCTACTAGCAGACTGAGGTTTTGCACTCCCTTATCAAAACAGAGCTGAAAAAAAAGAAAAGTGTTCTCAAAATTTCTAGAGAAGAGTTGGAAAAGGCAGACAAACCTCTTTATAAAAACAGTTAAGCTATCAGCTGACAACAGGTGTCAATGAATGAAATCTAAATGAAATCTGGTGCCAGTTTTGAAATCTCCCTGTTGGCCATCTGGGAAAACCAAATCATGAATTCTAGGCAAATTAACAAAGGAAAAAACACATTTGTTTTTCAGCAAATAGATCACAGAATGGTTTAGGTTGGAAGGGACCTTAGAGATCATCTTGTTCCAACCCCCCTGCCATGGGCAAGGACACCTCCCACTAGACCAGGCTGCCCAAAGCCCCATCCAGCCTGGCCTTGAATACTTCCAGGGAGGGGGCATCTACAACTTCTCTGGGCAACCTGTTCCAGTGTCTCACCACCCTCACGGTGAAGAATTTCCTCCTTATATCTAAATCTATCCTCTTTCAGTTTATAACTGTTACCCCTTGTCCTATCACTACCTGTCCTTGTAAAAAGCCCCTCCTCATCTTTCCTGTAGGCCCCTTCAGGTCCTGGAAGGCTGCTATCAGGTCCCCCCGCAGCCTTCTCTTCTCCAGGCTGAAGAGTCCTAACTCTCTCAGCCTGTCCTCGTAGGGGAGGTGCTCCAGCCCTCTGATCATCTTCGTGACCCTCCTCTGGACCCGCTCCAACAGCTCCACATCCTTCTTGTGCTGGGGGCCCCAGAACTGAGCCATTTTGTCATCATTTTGTCAGTCTACAAACAACACTGTCTGTCAAATTTTGGATGGTCTTTGAAGTCACAATGATAATTTCCACCCTTGAGAAGAAAACAGTGAGGCTGGGAGAGAGCCCATGTTCACAGTGGTTTTTTGCTCTACAGGTGCAGTCGGTTTCAGTCTGAAATCAAGCGTCTGAAGATTTCATCACCAGTTAGAGTCTGCCAGAACTGTTTCTACAACTTGCAGCATGAGCGGGGTTTGGAGGAGGGGCCCAGGAATTGACAAGGTAGTGGCAAATGGAGACCTCGTCCAGCCCCGCTGTCACTCCAAGAACTAATAGGAGTAACATGCTGTGATCGAAAGGGAGTAGAATATTGTCTGTTTACACTTAAGTTTATATTGCATTTTAAGCACTGAAAGTATAAGGGATCATTGAATTGATTTGTGTTGGTGGAAGGTGTGTGATGAGGTGAATGGCATATTTAAGTGAAGAGCAAGGCCCAGGAAGACATGGTTAATAACCACGGATACAATAGAACTGTCAACCCCTAACTCTGTTGACATGGCTATGAAGAAAATCCTCACTTATCCTAAACACCAGTTCTTGTCTTGTTTTTGTAGAGTAGTCATCTTTACTGGGGTGGGGGGGTGGGAGGGGAAGGGAAGGCTTTTTAGAAGATAGTTGTAAATCTGCCTTCTTCGCAAGCAACTGTGTATATTGTAAATAGATATAATGGCCTTTTTATCTAAATATGAACTTAACTGCCTGTTACATGGGACTTCAGATTAACCACTATACTTTGTGTGGCATCTTTATCTCATCTATCAACTTAAATATGAATGTTTAAATAACAAAAAACCAGAAAACTCAAAGGCATTATGTGTATTTCTGTTAAAAATCCAGTCTGTGCATGTTCGTTCTTTCAGTTGCCCACAGTATCTTAATTTAAATAAGGCTATTCATGGAATTACATGGATTTTTTCAAAAGAAAACTTTTTTTGAGAATAGGACTTGGAGTATTTTATTCTAGCTGTAAGATAACCAGGAACTAAATTGTACACTTTGGTTGCATTTTATACCAAACTATTTACCACCTCAGTGTTGTTCATATTTAACAAGGCCTCTTTTATACATATGTCAGAGCTGCAGTTTTGTTAATTACTTAATGTTCATTAGCAGCTGATTCATGCAGTGCAAGAACCAGCTTTTACCTTTAAGTCAATAGCAATTGGCTTGCATACAGGTACAGAATGGATTTCCTGTGCATAGAATTTTACCACTGTTGTCCTGTAGCTTATTTGCAAAAAATAAAAAATAAAAAAAGTTTAGAACAACGTAGTCGTTGCTCTAAAACGGGTTAGCGCTAGGCCTCTCAGAGATGCTTCTAAGAGCTATCTTCGTGTGTCAGCAAATGGCATGACCCTGAGGACAGCGATAATTTCCATTACCATTTTTAAGTTTTAATATGAATTGAATTGCAGTATTTTTTTACTACTCCGTCACTTCTTTTGCACTACATGTGGGATGAAGTAGAGACACGGACATCCACTGGGATCTGATCACATGCGTCAGATAGGCCCGTGGACTACTTTCCAAAGGAGGTTTTGACAGTGGGTTTTTTGTTTGTTTTTTGTTTTTAATGTATATATATTTTGTAAATGAGTGACAAACTGATCTAGGTATGTTTGCAATGGGTTCTCCTAAACAACGGTAAGGATGCGACCCAAACCAACAGAAGACAGGCGGCCCCACTTTTGCTCCGCTAGAATGTCAGTGAGTGTCTTCGCTCCAGATGGTGAGATCATCCTGCACTGGAATGCTTTGGGTGGACTCTGGCCCTGGGAAGCAGATGGTTAAATTACTGTTGGAATCCCAGCATGGGAAATGCCAGCCCCTCTGCAACAGGGGGTCGCTGGCACTGAGGGGCACACCTGTCTTCTCTTGGTTGGAGCTTCTAGTGGGGAATAATTTGTTAATCCTGACCACTTACTCTTTACCCTTGTATCACATGTTTATGCACTGAAGGTTAAATATGTATTTTGATACATGTTTGTTTATTATGTATGTGCTGGTCTGTAAAATGAGATAAATTCCTGTTTTGGTATGTATACTAGGTCCCCAAATGAGCAAAAAGGCTTTTCTAGAGCCCTTGCACACTGTTGAGTAAATGCAGGTTTGTTTAGATTAGCTGACCCAAATAGATCCCTTTGGATCCAAACTGTGATGATCAAATAGCTGCATTGCATGGCTCCCTTGACAGAATTATTGTTGAAAATGGAGGGGGGGAAGCCCTCAATAAATGTGCATGGAGTGCTTGAATGTCTGTATTCAGATGTTCTCTCTAACGTTGCCTTGACCCTTCCCGAAATGATGCGAAGCCAGCACAATTTGGAGGACAGGCTGGTGGCCTGCGTGATTTCTGTTTGAAGAGAAGGCTGCTCTAACAACCGTTAAATGCCTTTTAGTCCTCAGAGATTCCCTCCTCTTGCCTCCAGTTTTCAAATCAAGACCAAATTTAAGGAAGAATTTTGTTCCACAGATTGGAGCTTTTACAGCCACATAATTAAACCCTAATAAAAACAGGGCTTCTGACAGTAACTTTGATATAATCTAAACATTAGAAGAAATCTGGCATATAGTACTAACGTGGGTTCGTGAAGGTTGTGTGCTGTCAGTGACAACGGAGTTGGCTGTGTTTGGCTGTGTAGGCGCATGGCACCAGTGTCAATCTGTGCTTTTTACCTTTGGCAGCATAGTAAAATCAAGATCATTATTCCTTCCAAAGTCTGTAGCGTAGACGTTGGTCCACATTTGCATTTTGCAAACCGTTAACTACAGCCTTGTGACTTAATTCTTCAGCCGCGCTGTTCCAAAACCGCGTTTGTGCTGGTAGGAGGTGGAGGGGAGAAAACCCACCTGCTCGTATTTCCTCTGGCAGCTGGTGCTGTGGGCAACTGCTTTGTTCACTTGGGAGTGGTTTTTTCTTTCAAGCTTCTAATGCAAATACTTGCTTTGTTTTCCATGTAAAGATTGGTTGCGCAAAAATATACTCATGTACACAACATCAGTAGACTGTATTCTCTGCAAGTACCTCACGTCTTCTCCTGCCTTGTTCTTTGTAGTATACTTACTCATGTACTCTTAACATTCGTATGTAGTGTGCAACTGTAATGTCATGCTTATGAGAGGGGGTTGGCTGCCTCCAGCCCACAGTCATCAGTTCAATAGCAAAACACTTTAGATAAGTTATTTTGCACTTTCTTATGTATAAAATTGGTAGATACTTATATTTGCTTTGTATCATTTAAAGACTCCTTTTGTTTCAGTAAATGAACTGTGTATAAAATATTTATGCAGTTAAAACTGTTTTTAGACAGTATTTTTAATTTCAGCAAGTTTGGTTACTTGTTGCATGACTATTAACACAGCTGACTTTTTGTGTCAGTGCAATGTATATTTTTTTTGTCCTGTTATTAACTTGTAAGCCCTAGTTAAATGGCCATTTATTTGTACAGCAGCAGGAGTAAATTGAAGATAACTGGCTAAGACTGGAGTGTGGAATTTTGTACTATATTGCAGAATCCAATATCTGTTTTTTGGTGGTTACGTAAAAGGCCTGACGATTTACTATCTAGTGTGCAATCTGTGATATCTGAATGTTCATTGTATATTTGTCTCCAATGCAAAAAGTTAGAGTAACACAATTACAATACATGATTAAATGCAATAGTTCAGGTACTTAAGTATTTTTTTCATTTCAAATAAATACCTGCTATTTACCACCAAAAAGCTGTTTTGCATTTGTTGGAAAGAAGCAACATTTGCAGCTGAATAAACATTTTTAAAATGGGAGTGGTAATTGATGAGTACCATGTTTCTTTATGCTCAAGAGGAGTGAATTTGTCACTTTATGTGATTTTGCTTTCTGAAGACAAGTACAGTTATCCACAATGATGCAGTATGAAATCGTGAATCTTTAATTTTATCTTTTTCCTTTATGAATGTCATTGTAGAGAGTGTGGAGCCAGCAGAATTTGTCAGTGTTTAGAAGAGTAAGCCATACCGATATAGAGAAGGCAGGCAGCAGACAGCATGATCTAAGTCATGTTCCACAAGGACGTTTCAGGAGGAGGAAGTATTAAAAATTTAAATAATCTTTTCCAAGGAGAGGACAACTCCTAGAGCAGACCTTGACCTTATCTGGTGAGATACAGCTTAAGATCCCCAAACATTGAAATATGTTACTAATTCTAAGAATCACAGAATCATAAACGTTGGAAAAGACCTCTGAGATCATGTAGTCCAACCGTGAACCCATTACCACCATGCCCACGTCAACCCCTCTGTGTATGCTTTTCTAATTTGGTAGTGCCGAAGAAGGTGGGTTTTCATTGGGATAGTTACTTGCATGGAAATGCTGGCTGCTAACAGTTTTTCTCCAATTAAAAAACAGGCTTTGATGCAGCTGGACTTATCATGTTCCTTGGCTGATTAACACCAGAACTCACACTGCGTTCTCAGTACTTGTCAGTAAGTGGTTTCTTTAGCTGTAAGATAAAAGTACCTTCAACTGGTGTTCTTAGCCACCTGTGCTTACTGCATTTAATGCAAACTGATTTCATGAAGGCTTTGTGGGGTGGGAGGGAGTTGTTTAGAGTGTATTTAAGTGTGCTCTTGGGTCATAGTTAGCCCACCTGTTCTGGTGTCATGAAGCAGGTCACAAATAAACTTCAGCAGTGAGTGCTTTGAGCCAGTAAACCACCCTGGAGTCTGTGTGTCAGGTCTGGGGTCATCAGGGGAAAGATGCCCTCCTACTCATAGCTCCACTTTATGGTATTTCAACACCTTTTTCTTACTGGCAAAAATGAGCTAGCATTCTTCATAGATCCGTGCCATGTTAAGGTAGCAAACCTGTGCTTAATTGCATCATGAAAGATGTGAAGAAATGGTAGTTGGTGGCATGAGTAGTTTTCATGGCTTTTTTTTCCAGGATATATGCTCCCACTAACTCAGTCTTTTATAGCAAGTCTATCATGCAATATTTTGGGAGTAGCCTGCATTTTGTTTCTTACCATTGGAGATTCATTCTTTTGAAAGCTTGCTCAAACCCTGCTCATAGATGAGGCTTTCAGTGCTGAAAGTCTTCGGCTCAGACCTGTCTGGCTGCGTGTTTCGTCCTGCTTCTCTCAGTGATGCGGTGGAGCAAACAGTGATGGAGTAAGAGGTAACATTCATGCACAGCCACAAAGCCATCTGATTTGTAGTATCCTTTGTGTGAATATTGCCATTAGAACTAGCTACAGCATACAATGTTAAAGTAATTTTTAAAAAAATAGAAAAAGGGACAGATCTGAGAAAGGTTCGATGCATTATGATGGACATTTTTTACACGTTGCCTTTCTAGCTGTGGGAAAGAAGTGTTATGTGACGTATTTTGAAAACTTTTTGTAGTGTAAACTGAAACTGATAAGGTCTGACAGATCGAAAATCTGTGGAAAAAAACAAGCTCCTCCAATCAAAACTCAGTGGCTACCTTGCAATTTCTTGCCTAAAAAAGGGTCTTTCTCGTAACTAGGACTTCAATGGTAGGCCTGAGGAACGTGTAAGGATAAATGAAGGTGGGCTAACTCCTGCTCTGGAAGGTCCTTGTTCGTGCAAGGAGATGCAGCAAACTTTCCTCTGCGGCTGGTGTGATCAGCACTCCCTCGCAATATGCCTACAGTCAACTGGAAGGGGCTTCTCTGAGCTTTGCCAGTTTAATTCCACACTTAATTTGTTTCACTTCCCTTGCGGCTTCAACTCCTTGTGGTGGGACAGGCTGCTGGCTTGTAGGGGACTAACTTGGGCTGTGTCTTTCCAATGAGATCAGATTGGCATTACTGCTGGGGATTGAGGCATGGTGCATGGCCATGCAATGCAGCCCTGCTGGCGCTGGGCAGCCCATAAGACCCTCAAGAGGATGACTGTTAGCCCGGTCATCCATCAGCAGGGTCCTTTCATGGCTGCCCAGGCTCATGTAGGATGTGGCTTTTATGGAAATAAAGCATGTAGCTCTTCATGCCAGGCTTTTCAACTTTTTTCAATGAAGAAAAATGTGACAGACACTGTTCAAAGGGAATTGAGGCTTGCAGTGGACAACATCTTCTGTCATAAGAGCTGAATACTCTTCATTTTCCTGCGGTAAAATTCCTAGCTTTCTGTTGAGGCCTAGTCTGAAGGGAGGAAAAGCATATGCAGCTTGCATTTAAATTCACTTTTCCCTCTCAGCTTGGGCAGAGATGCTGCTTTGTCTCCTGCTGAGGAGTCCCTCTGCCCCATTTCAGTGTCTCCTTCCTTACCCAGTGGGGCCCAGGCCGTGTGTAACACCTCAGAAAGCACAGCAAGAAGCTTTGAAGTACTCAGCTTCTGTAACACGAAGTTCACTAGAAGGTTGCTCTGCAAATGCTGTAGGCTTTCCATGTGTTATGAAATATACCTGAGGTTGCTCTTTTCAGCTTACGGGGACACAAAGAGGGCTGCCAATGGAAAAAGAAAATCCACTTTCAGCATGGGCCAGAATAATGTCCAGGTAGCTGTTACTTAACCCAGCTTTCCATCTTCCCAGGCCACTCAGACCTGTCAAAAACCACCTGTAGTCAGCTTTCTAGTAACATCTGGATCAGCTGCTGCCTTGTGGATTCCAGGAACTAGAGATGTGGACAGGTTTTATTCCCTGAAGAATAAAAGCCTGAAGGCTTTGTGCAGACTCCTCTCTGCATGATGCAGTTACAGGGACTAGCAGTTATAATTGGTTTACTCATAATGCCCAAGGAGGAGAGATGTCTTTCATCTTCCCTAACTGGAACTGGCTATGTCTCTAAGCAACACAGGCCTGCATTTTCACTGGTAGCTGATGCTATGGGTCCCCTGTTTGGTTTTTCAAATAAGTAAGAAAAGGTCAGAATCACAGAATGATTAGGAGCAGGAACAGAGAGCAAGTTTTGCAGAGGAAATAGTAGAAATTTGCATTGGTGCTGAATTGCAAAGAGCTATTTGATGTATTCACAGATAACTTGTAGGGTATATGTGTTTTAAAAAGAAACAAGAACATCTGACTTTGCAGTCTCTCTGGCTAGCCAGAGACTTCATTTTAAAATTTATTCTTTTTGCAAAATCTTATCCCTTTAAGTTAACTAAAATAGTCTCTTTTGGAGCTGCATTGCCGCTGGTCACAGGGATGCTGTACCCACTGCCTGCACAGGCATCCACGCACCTTCCCAGGGGCTGATGCCATGAGAGGGGGCTCAGAACCGCACAGAGAACAGCTGGAAGCAGTGCCCAGCCCAGTGAAAAGCAGCAAATATTTTTAGGGGTGAAGCATGACACAAGAGAATGACTTTGACGCTCATTTTAGGGAGAATGCTGTTTTGTAAAGACATTTGCTGCTGCTAGACTTGCTGTTTTTCTTTGGTTTCTTACAGTTGTTTTTTGCATTAGATGTGCTGTAACTGATGTTCATCACACTGCGAGAACACTCTGAGAGGTCCAGAGATGAAAAGGGCGCTACTAGGCAAGCAGAAGGTGCTCTGGCACCTGCAGCCATGCACCTCAAGGCTTTAGTGTCTGATGCAGCAGTGAAAGTTTTCCTGAGGGTACAGAGCTCAACTTTTCTTTGCACCAGGTAGGTTTCAGTGTAACTAAATACCACTCTGAGGCTGTAGAAAGAAATGGATGCTGCTGTTTTCAGAAAACTTTGTGGTATTAATGTTTGCCCTTACTGCTAGAGGATATTAAAAATAGTTGGGAGCATAGAGAGACAGCAACTAGCTGTTCTGGCAAGGGGGGGGATACTTTATGAGCGAGAAAGATTGCTGCTGGGATGGAACTTTGTCTTTCATCCCTTCAATGAGGGGGGAGCAAAAGGGGTCACCAAAACTTATTTTACTTAGATCTGCTCTGTTCTGGGATGCAAAAGGAGAAGGGTAGTAGGAGCTGTAGCTGTTGTCTGAGTGGGGAGCAGTGGTGTGGTTCCCACTGCTTGCAGGTCAGGTGTTTAGTTTAGGGGAGGGCTGCAGAGGGCTTAAAGTGCTGCACAACAGGAACCATGTCCTCTAGGGAAGCATAGGTTACAAGTGCAAATGTTGATGTACGCTTTATGTCCGTGCCCAGCAGCAGCTACGAAAGCTGTGTCATCAGCCACAACCCCCGTGCAGGCAGGCTGGGGGGTATGTTGATGCAAGGTGCCCTTGGCTCCCAGAAAAAGCTTCCAGCCCTTCCCAGGGCCCAGCATGTGAGTGCCCCATGCCAGAGCCTGCGCTGCTTCTCATAAAGCCCAGCTGCTCTCCCCTGGCTGTCCTGGTGAGGCTGGGCAGGGAACTGCCGTGGTGCTGCTGGGAGACAGCCACCTTCCTCCTCTCCCATCAGTGTAAATTAACCAGCAGGTCACAGGGACACTCATTAACGGGACAAATGCTCCGATTACAGAGTAACCTAGTAGCCATTTCCCAACTACTGCCAAAAGACATGAGCAAGGGGAAAGCTGTCCTGCAGGTTTCTCCACACGCGGCCTGAGCTCCAAAAACTCACGCACAGGAGCGGTGATTACAAGACCCTTACCACCGTATGGTCAATGCATGCATGTGTCTTAGAGCTGGTAACTCCTACGTGAGGTGAAAAATGGAAAGGCAACAAACGATAACAAAAAGAGACTTGTGTTAGTCCTGTGAGGAAGGGAGCTCAGCTGTAGGACAGTGCAAGGACTTTGCTGAAGTCGACGCTGCTCCCTCAAAAAGAGAGTAAAGGTAGATTTGAGTTCAGCTGTCAAAGCAGTAAATATTAAAAATAATAGTTGTCACAGTGTTACTTCTGTGGATGAGCTAAAACTCTTGGCCACTCTTATTGTTTTTCTTTAAGGGTAACTGAAAAGTCCTGACTTGATGCAGAAATCAAAATATTCTTGTGTTGAGGAGGGCCCAAGTTGTTTCTTTCCACTGCGTCACAGGGTAAAATTGCTGTCCTTGACAACTACCTGGGGTGCTTTCCTGGTTCATGAAAGAAAATGTTTTAAGGCGAACTTTTTTCTTAGAGAGAGAGCATTTTGATTTCTTGGTATTGTAATAAATCAAAATATAAGAGACAAAGATAGCAAGTCAGGCAGAACATGGCCCTGACAAAGCAGAGCCCGCAGCGGGTGCTGACAGAGCACAGAGATGAGTACTTGGCACTGATTGTTGCTGGGGGAATGCCTCTGTAGGCATAGCCTTGGTTATCGGAAACTTTTATGGCAGAGGTTAAGGCCTGGGGCTAACAGGGCAGTCACGACAGAGCCTGAGAAACAGGAAAAGTTCTGGTAGTTGGCAGTGTGGTAGGAAGAGAAAAATACACTCGTAGTGACACAACTCCAGAAGCCAATTCTTTATTTAGAGATCTTTTTTTAAGTGTTCCAGGACAGCCTTATCGAGCCCACTGTAGATATGAGTCACAAATTAAAAGACAAACAAATGTTTTAAAAAAAGAAAATGGAAACTTCAGTAAAATGAAGTAGATTACTTATGGTCACTGATTACACCAAAAATAAACATTAAACCCCAGGAATTATAGACAGTCCCAAGGCAAAGTATGTAACGAATGCAGACAATTGCACTTCAGTCTGTAGGAAGTTATGACACACACTGCTGCCCAAGCACTCCACGTGCCGGGTAGAGGGGAATCCCCACTGGACATCTCTGCATCCAGAACAGCAGCTTCAGAACCAGGGAACAGCAGGACAGGAGCAATACCATGTATTCAGCTTATTGGGTGTGTGATCAATGGACCTAGAAGTGCTTAAGTGATTCTCTTCAACAGAAATTAATAGTAAACCAGTCCAACTTGTATCTGTTTTGTTCTATTGCCTTAGCTAGAAACCTCAATGCCTCTGACAGCAACATTCGTGCATGCTGAGACAGAAAAGGTGATCCAATACCTGATTTCCTCAGTCAGCAGAAATCCTGTGGTGAGTCTCAGCTCCTCAGAATTTTTATTTCCTCAAACTGGTAAAAAGCAGTAATATTGCTAGTTTCTTGCCACACCCCCGTTCCAAACCACAAACTGTGCTCCACAGCTCTTCACCAACCCTGAGCTTTTCAAACCAAATGGGACTGATTGTTCAGAGGGTGCTGCTGAAGTAAGCTGTTACAGCTCATTCTCATTTCTGTCTCCTGCACTACATTCATCTTCCAGAGAGACCAGCTCTCCTCAGCCAAGGCTGCAAATGAGATTCTGCTGCAGCAAGTTCCCTCTACAAAGCGCAAAACTGAGCTGCAACCCCACTTGTAGCCTCGACACCTCTCCCAGTACATCCTCCAGCTACAGGAGGCCTCCTGTGCCTTCCAAGTCCTCATAGGAAAAACAAGTAACAAGCCGGACAACTTCTTTATTGCCTTTCCGGGCCCACAGCCCACCCTCCTGCAGTGCTTGGCCAGTGGGAGAGAGCACTGGGCCAGGAGGAGTGTTCAGGCAGGAAAATACTTCTTACTAGATCTGATGGAGTTTAGAATCTAGCCCTAAAAAGGCAGGGAAAAAGGAAACCCTTGTTCTGATTTGCTCAGTATGTAACCTTTAATGTAACCTTTAACCTTTCAGTTCAGTTTGCGATTTAAAAAAAAAAAACAAAAAAACCAACACATTCTTTTCATTCATTGATGAAGCAGTTAAACATGAAAGGGAGCTAGAGAGCAAACTAAGATTGTTTCATTTCATTCAAAATTTAAGAACACATAGTCATCCTACAATAATAAACCATGTAGGCAACTACTGTTAAGACAATTCTTTCTTTTCCCTCAAGTTAAAAGGAACCCTCAGCTAGGCAAGAGAATTTGGCTGGTTCCTGAGGCTTAAGGCTGATCACTTGCAGAGCTGCTATTGGCAGCAGTGGCTTAGTGACTAGGGAGGGGAAAAAAAACAGGAAAAAAACAGGCACAAATTCATTCCAGCAGATCAATACATGTCTCTGGTGGAGGACCACATGCTAGGAGGATTCCTGGCTGGACGTTAGTGAGGGTACCATGTACCATGGCAATAAGCTGCTTCCATTTACCCTGGTAGGGCTTTACTCCTCCAACTTCATATTCCCCACCAGGGAATTTCAGTGCCATATACCCATGTGCCCCTGTACACCATATTGGCAGAGGTCACTCTGCTGATGTGGTATGGGCATCAGAACAGCCCCACAACTAAAATGCAATTCCAGTGACTCGTTCTAATACCTCCTCAGTAGAAAGTGTCAAATGGCAAAAAAAAAAAAAANACATTACAAGTTTTTCCTGACTTGGAGAAAAACATGGTTTGGTGCAGTTAAACCTTAGGGGAGCTGGCTGTCATCTTTGCAAGAAAAGGCAGGACTGTTGTTTAGTAGGAGAAAGATCCTGGTAGGAAAGGAGGGTCTGTACAAAACAATGTTTCTAGCTGGCACTTGGAGTCTGGCAGAGCACAGCGTGAAGGCAGGAATCCACACAAACCAGTGTACAACTGGCTCTGTTATTAATGGAAAGAGGAACAGGCAGACTACTGGGCCACTTGGCAAAGGATTTTGTCTTCATCAGTAGCTTGTTTGCTTCAAAATGAGATGCAGAAAACTGGAGGGAATGGTCAGGGAATAATAAATGCGTCTTTGTAACATCCTGTCAGTTGCTGGTTAGATATTGCTTAGAGCAAACAAGCTTATATCTGTTAGATAAACGTGCCTCATTTATTTGTGAAATGTATTAGCAGCCATACAAAGCACCTGCTGGTTTTCACATACTGATAAGCTTTCCACTTCAATGTGCTTTAGTCCCTTCACAGGTAGATAAACTGCGCTGCAGGCCAAACTCTTTCTTCCCACCCAATTTCCATCTGCATTTCAATGTCAGTAGATGCCCCTTTCCTGCAGTACATAATTCTGAAATGAGCCCTGCTTTGAGCTGTAGGGTGGATGAGATGATGTGGCAAACCAGAGTCCTTTCCAACCTGAGTTTTTGTGTGATTGTGTAAAGGCAGTAATAGGAACTGCCGATGTATCTTTATCTAACCTCCTGTTTTGCAAAGCTTTGTCTTATCCCTTCCTTTATAAAATGTATAAGCAGTTACAGATGGATCCTTCCTCTGAGAGGACAACTGGTCTGCTGGAGGAAACAGAAGCACCCAACTGCTTCCATTCTCTATGAAATTAGGCTACCAGATAGGGATAAAACAAAAAATGCTCCCAAGCCTTCAGCTAGTATAAAAATTATTTCATTTTACGGCTCACTGCTTACAAGCTACTCCAAGAGCCAGGCCATTCCTCAGAGCACCTGCTCTTCACTTGCAGTGTTATTCATTACTAGCCTGCATTTGATACTGTGCATTCATCTTGGAGAGTATCCAGTACCGCTCAAAAAAATCAACCTGTACTTGTCACAAACACCCACGGCGCCCTTGAGATCTTCTCGCTGGCTGGCCAAACAGGAATGAGCAGCATTTGGCACCAAACAGTGTCAATGGGGCATGTCCAAATCCCTACACTGCTGCTCACGCCTGTCTGACACTTGAAACCAAAGCTGCTCTCACTGCAACTCCCTCTCCAGAGCAGACTGTAACCCTTTCTTGGCCCAGAGTAAGATTGCTGCATGCTGTGGCTAACCCTTAGCTAGGAGCCGTTGCACTCTGTTTCAGAAGGAGTCAGCTGTTCACATTGCAGTGCAAATGGGTGATAACTGTGCTGCTGGAGCAGCTCTCGGAGCCTCTGTCAGGTGCTGCCTCTCTGCAAGTGCTAGGAAATGCTGTGTTCTGCTGGTTTTGCTACAAACAGGCTGTGGAAATCTTCAAACCTACCTCAAGGTTAGAACGCAAAGTTCTCATTTAAAAGTGCCTTTTTGTCTCAAGTAAGCCAGGCTGAGCCCGGGACCAAACATTTTGATCTCAGGTGAAGACTGAACCCCAGTGCTGGGGAAATTCTGGGAAGAGATAAGGGATTATAACTGTAAACCAGTGATGTGCTCATTAAATGTGCCTGGGCAGCAGCACCAAACACTTACAAATATTGATTCACAGGCTCTTTATACTTAGAAACCAAACATACAGATTATATACACCATAGAAGTATACCAAGTGATGGGACAAAACCAGCACGCTCTCCATACAGAGTATAAATGCTGTCAGTACAACGCTGTGCTCTGCAGGGCGCTCGTAGGCCTGCAGCCAGAAGAAGAACGTGGAATGACTGTCTGTGCTGTAACCCTGGGCCTGGAAGGGGCTGAAAAAAATGCAGATGCCTATGTCACGCTGGAAAATGAGAACTGGATTGGGCATCTCAGGAATATTTTTTCTTCTTGTAAGGAGACTTAGCATTGGGCAATTTCCTTTACTTTTTGTTTCGTTCTTGTTGCTTGGTTTTGTTTTTTTTTTTTTACAATTATGTAGTTGGAAACATCCACAGAACAAAACTTGCTGTGGCAAAGGTAGGAAGAACCTGATTTTTCTCTGCCCATACTTCCTTACAGTGGGGTGATTTGGAGGCCATGGGAGCTGCATGACTGATTCGAAGCAAAGAAAAACAAAGGCCTAGAGGAGGTATGTGGGCCAGCTCTACCAGCTGCTGACATGTCATCTGCAGCCTGTGTCACAGCAGTGAGCCGAGCTGGCTCAGGGCTCTGCCCTCTGTGCCTCTTCTGGACACAGACTCTCAGCAGAAAGGGATGTGGATCCTTTTCCTTTAAGTATAAAACTACCTTTTTGTGACCAAATATCTGACACCTACTAGAAACAACACCCAAAACTTACAAAAGTTACCATACATTAGTAAAATATTCTCTTCTTTCTCGCTTTGGGCATTTTACAGCAATCTGTATGCCATAGGGAGACCCAGGAGACCATAACTAACTGAAAAAAACCCTTCAGCAGAGGGCAGGAAAATCCTCAAACATGAAGAAATAAACTCTTCTGTCTTACACATCTGAAGAATCTTGAATAGAAAGCTCTTTGAAACTATTTTCTTAGGGAAAAAAGAAAAAAAAAACCCAAAGCATTCAAATTGATGATAGTTTCTGTAATTCAAAAATGTGCTGCTTTCTCCCTCCTACGTGCTCCTGTCAAGCACCAGCATGCTGAAGGCAGCACAACGCAAGGGGATGCTGCGTGGTCCACAGACTGTACAGGCTTTGGGCCCTATGGGGAAGACGTTCCCATCTGTCCAATAGAACATGGTTCAGTTTGCTCTGTCTCTTTGGAGCTAAAGGATAGAACATGGTTCAGTTTGCTCTGTCTCTTTGGAGCTAAAGGATCACAGGTAACGGCAGTGAGAGCCTCAAGCCCAGCAAAGCAGCACTCTGTTAGGATGCCATTCAGCTACATGGAATGCCACTGGCACCAAAACATAACCACAGGCTAATCGCTTCTGAAACCTCCCCTTGTATTTCACCTGCTTCTTCTGAAACATGGGAGAGGAAAACAACCACCCCTCTTTTTGTCTTGCTAAGAACACTGTGCATTTGTTCCTGTGTATCAGTGTATGAAGAAGATGGTACATGGCTCGGTCTCGGACTTTCACAGCTGCCAGGTAACTAAGAGTATTAGGTAACAAGGGCTGGTATAAAACAGATGGGCTATTTCTCAAGCCCAGAGACTTGTCTATGCGAACAAAGTGATGTGCAGAGCTGCTGGGACTAGAAATCCAAGGAAATAGCTGCCTCAGTGCTGATCCAAATAAATAAACACAGCAAAATGCGACCAGCTGGAAGCAGCAATGGGGCACTATGCACCACGGGAGGGAGCAACGGCATCTTCCATAACACTGGCAACAGAAGAGATGGACAAGACACTGAGTCAACCTGTGAACAGATGGATGTGTTCTCTCCTAGCAAATTGTGTCCAGGTTATTGCAGGAAACGATAGCCGATGGCAGATCATCACGCCCACCTTCCACTGGAGGCAAAACTGCGGCTGAAGGAGAAGTTGATCTCACCATTTCTATACTTTCCCCATGCTCCAAATGGCACTATGACAACTGTGCTGTTGTCTTCAGTGCCAAACTGCATTGCCTGAGAGAAGAAACAAATTGTCAGCATTGTAGTCTTGCTTAGCAATGAAAACAACTCTCTGACTCCACATGGGATGGCATGCTCTGAGACTCCCTTGCTTCTTCCCAGCTCCAACACTGCAGGCTGTTGCGTGCTTCAGAGCTTTCCATGGGATATACCACCATCCAGAACCCTGGTAAGAAACTGGCTGTTTCTGCCTACACTGATGACATATTCAGCACTGCAGTCACTTATCAGTATAGTTCTGTGGATCATGAGCTAAGCATATCAACTGAAATGACGTCTGTACGTCCCTTGCAAGGCTGTGGCACTTTGGTGCTTTGAGAAGCCCTGGTATTACCTGCTCAGTAACAACGTGGGCAGCTTCAGCGGGATCATGGCACTGGTTGATGAAGTCACAGATCTCCTGACTGTTCACCATGAAGTTAATCCCATCTGTAGTAAGGGCCAGGAAGCTGTCGTCTGCGTGATGTAACTGCAGTAAAGGCACAAAGTATGCACAACAGTGAAGCCAGTGCTGCAAGGCAAAGCCACTGCCTTGATTATTTTTTTCCCCCCTCTGTTACAAAGTACTTTTTCTGGAAGTTCTGCCTGTTCTCCTGCTTCTTGTATGAGGACTAACAGTTCAAGGAAGCAGCCTGCTGGATACAGTGAGGCCAAAAGACCAGAGCCATAGGATACCAAGGAAACAAAATGCTTCCTTAAACTGAGGATTTCAAGAAAGACATGTTTGCACTGCAGTCACTTCCTAAGCCCCTCGGGCCTTGTGGACAGTGCTTTGTGTTGGATTGGGAGCAAAAGAATGTAAGCTCCCTTGGGCCTGGGAAATATGTTGGGGAAAAATGTCAAACAGAATATGACATGTTGAGAAGATGGCCTTGGTTTTGACATCAGGAAAGCACGAATGCAGTTGTGCTGAATAGCTTACAGCTGGTTAATCTGTTTTCTGGACAATTGCAGAGCTATGATAAGATGCATGCAACTGCCCTTCCCTTCTCCCTTCCTCCCAACTGTGTAAACCTCTACAAATTCTACTGTTCTCAGTGACTTGGCTCTTCCATATCCCACCTAGTTCTCAGTGTTGGCTTTGCAAAAGCATTAACTTCAAAATCAGGTTATCTGTCCACAAGCCTCAAACAGCACGACACCTTTGTATTTCAATAATGGGTATCGCATGTAGTCTTTCTTCGCCTATCCTATGATGTTATACTGTGATAATGGGGACTTAGAAGTTAACCTGGTTGAATTTACTATCAGGATCAGATTCTCTTCTATCTTGTTAGTGTTAATCTGAAGTAACTTACTAAGAGTTGGTCTTGGGTTACTTCACCACAAGTAAAAACCAAAGCTTGGTCATGTAGTTCCACCTGAGCAAACTGTGTGGGTACCACCATCTGCTTCAAACAGCTATGTTGCCCCTTAGTCCGAATGCTGTCCCTGTTAACCAGGCTTTCTTTTACCTGAACCCTTTTTGTTTCTGGCTGGGCTATCACACCACTGTTTTTAAGATCCAAATCTCCTATGCTCCGCGTCATTGCAAGTCTACCATTCACATGAGGTTGTCCCAAACTGTTCCAGGCAACGAAGCCACCGCACTTCCTAATCCTGTCCAGAGGCACAAGAGAGAAAGCGAAGATGAGTTACAGATTGAGACCGTCCCCACTGTCTGTAGCTGTGATTTCTGCCACTATCTGCTGATGCAGGATGGGGTACTGAGGACATGAGCTGAGAGACTGAGTGTGGATTTTTGCTGTATGAAGGGCTCCACAGAAGGGATGGGGTTTAGGGGACTGAGTCCTGACCTGGAACTATAGTACAATTCTTCAGGTCTTGGCTCTCCCTTGGCACTCTTGGATGGGTCTTTGAACCGTGTGGTCACGGCGCAGTACCCAGTCCTAGCTATGCCGATCTTACTGCCATGACAGTTTATACTCACAAGGACTTTGCAAATCCCCAGTCTCCTACGTGGAAACAAATGACTTAATTGGGGTGTTTACGTTCAGCTCTAGCCTTTTACCCACGTCCAACCTGGCAGCAGCACAGCCTGCCCGAGGCCGTTCCCCACAAAGCCACAACTTGGGCTGACAGGTACCTTTCCTTCTCCTCCTTCCTTTCTGGTGTGTGGTCAATAGTGAGTTTCATGGCCTTTCCCTTTCGACACAGCAGGGCACGGCTGTCTCCCACGCTTGCCACAACCAGCTCGATACCATCCCGGAGGAGGGCCACTGTTGCAGTGGTCCCACAGTTCATCAGAGTTGCTACAAATGTCATATCAGAGAGAGAGGTTTTAACACTGCCTCAAAGCACAGGACCATTGATAACAGAGCAACTGTGTCAACTGGCTAAAATAAAGACAACTGGTGCTCTACGTTACCAGTAAGTAACTGCTTTTAAGTTTAAATTAGAGCTATATGTATGAAAAAAATGGCAAGCAAACATGCATATAGGACTCAGGCTGCAGAGAGAGAGACAGAGGAAGTGGAAAGTGTGTTTCTGTGCGACAACATGGCTCCATGCAAGAGGACGAGTGGAGAAAAAGCAGGATGAGCTATGGGGGCTTCTTTTCAGCTTGTAGCAAATGGCTTTTCAGTCCCACTAGCTCCTCCCAAGATATTGGCTCTCACTTTTATCTCTACACATAGTGTGTGCATGGGTAGCCCACCACACGGCTGATGGTTCTTTCATTCTGTGAGCCAGTGAAGTGGTCAGCTGAGTAATTGCAATTGGAGCTGCATGTAGTTCAGCAGAAGAGAAACTCCAGATAGCTTCCTTGCCGCAGTCTGTGGGGTTCTCCAGTTTCCGATAGAGTTATTAATATCACCCTCCAGTTCCCCTAGGCTTGTCAAGAGACAAAGGGCTCTGCCAGCAAGCGCTGGCTTTTTTGAGAAAGGCACCCTGCTCTCTGTAGACACTGCAGATTTGTTGGAGGTTGCACTAGGGAAAGCAGAGCTGGATTCTGCCTCGCCTTGCATTGCAAATGAGCACAGTCACCTGGCAGCAGTAGTTGCCTCTGGGCAATCTGCCTTTGCTCACTGGTGGGATCATTTGACATTTGCTGCCTAGAGTGCAAGCCAACCCCAGTGCTGTCCTTCTCTTACAGGGCGACAGAGTGATCGCAGCCGATGGTGTTAAGGTACGTGGGCTGGACTGACTGCTGCGAGCAAACTTCCCTGTTGCAATTTCTGAAACACTCTGGGGAAAATACTTGTGCTTAAAAAGCAGAAAAACAGGTCTGCCTCTTTCAGAAAAAATGCAGTTTTATCTGTAGTGAAGGAAATGCCAGAAGAACTGCCCAGCTCTCATTTTTTGCTTGCTTATTGTTTAAAAGGAGGAGTCTACCTTTGCAGCTAGCATCTCCTCCTGCAAAACATGCAGCACTGGTTAGGGAGAGCTGCCTGGGAAGCAGTAACTCCTGCTAACTTGTGCTATTACAGTAAAATGCCTGGCTGAGCACTGACATTGCCCAGAATTCATGGCCCATGCAAATCCCCCTGAAGGGCCCTCTGTAGGCCTCCTGCGGTCTGAGGTTTTCCAGTAATAGGTTTTAAAAGCTAACTAATTCCAGAGAGAGGTTTGGAGTTAGCTTAGGAATGAGAATCCCTAGTTATATTCTTATTTTCACGTGAGTAATGACTGAAGATCATCCCACCACCACTTCTGCAGAGCTCAGCTGCAACTGCACGCGCTCCTGCCTCTGGCCCTGCAGCGCTGACCCCAGGGCGGTGGGATGGACCTGAGAGGGGCCACACAACGCCCTGATCGCTGCATGGAGCCTTGCTGTAAGGTGAAAGCAGTGAGCTGGAGCTGATGAATCAAAAAAAAAAAAAAACTCACAAAACCATCTGCACTAAGCTTGTGTTTTATTTAAAACAGGTATTATTACTGCCATGGTGACTTGGTTAATTGACTTCCCCAACAAGTCAATGGTGAGCATCCACCGTGGTGGTGACATCAGATGCACCTTGGGCCACGTTACAGCTGTGATGCAGACCACAATATTCAAAACCATTGAGATGCCAGTAGCCTCTGAGTGTTCAGGTAAGCACTGACATCCTGTTTCTACTTTGAAGCAAGGGCTAGTCTCGTGAAGGCTCACTTTGAGCTATGTTACAAAACAAGACAGTAACAAGTAGCGACGTGATTAGAAATTTTAGTAGAGCCAGTAAAATACCTGTTTTAGCCAACAGCTAAAAGAAGTAACATGAAGAACCTACATAAAACTGCCTTTTTTATTTTGCAGAAAATGTTTTATTTAGACATTAAAGTTAATGCCACTAATTCCCCATCTCATTACTTGTTTTGGAACTATGCTGACAAACACATAAGGTTTCAGAAAAGGTTGATCCACAGTCTGTAACTCATAACTGACTGCAAACATTTGGTCATTCGGGTGAATCTGCATCTTTATAGCGTCAACTCTCAAAGCCCAAAGAGCCGCTGTCGGGAAGTAGAGGATGGTACCGAAGAGCCATCAAAGACACCGTGCAGAACTGTGGCAATGGTCATACTGACTTGTGTCTTATAAATGTTTACTAGTTAAATGGCAATCTGAGAAAAACAAACACTGGTCATGCTTTCTTCCCTGGAATCAAATCATCTTCTGGTAGGGGTGGAAGAACACGGATCTGATCATACTAAAGGGATTATGTGATCTCTCGCACAGTTCCAAAACACAGGAGTGATGATGGGGTCACATTTCTAATGCTTTACTATGACTGCTGCTAGGATATTTAATAACACAAAAGTATACTGCATCAGCATGTGTACTCATTTTTAAAATTAAAGAGTTTATCTTGTTTACCTAACAATATCACTATAAAACTAAGATCTTTCAATAGGTTCTTAACACTCACTGGACACTTTTTACTGCAAGGCATCTCAACTAATGTGACAAAGAGGATGTGGGAACCTTCCAGTAGTCCAGGCTAGGAACCGCCGGACTCCTTCACCTGGGACAAAATTAAGCAGATCTCTCTTTCCACTGAAGCCCAGCATATAGCGTCCAGGGCCTCCAGTTCTAGAGCTGCTGACCAGGTACAGTGTCTGCCACAAATAACACGTACACAGAAGCAAATAGGAAATTGACCCAGGGACTTTGTTCAAACAAAATAAACCTGCAACACTGGAGATGAAAGAACAAGGGCTGCAAAATAGGGCACGTAGTCACTTTGGGGTTTGCCCACAGTGTCTTTTACAGAGGACACAGGAAGTCCTCATGAGCTGTGCGATGTCCAATTTGGCCATACTGGAGACTTAAATATGCATCTTCGGCCACAGACAGATCAGCCTTCATATTTCTGGGAATTGCCACCATTCTTACCTTGTCACTAAAACTGTGTGACAAAAACAGTTTAACTTCAGTCAAAATAAAAGCCACACGTTTTCTGGGGGGGAGGATGGTAAGTATCCAACCAAAAAGTCAACCAAACAAATGTATCGATGCTGATATGGCTGTCTCATATGATGAGAGTGGCCACTTCATAGACAATTTTCAGAACACAATGTGGTCCATTTTCTCAGGGTAGTTTTTATATATATATCGATCAAGCAAAAATTTAGAGTTCAAACCCATGCCAACTAAAATGTGGCCAATTTAATGAAGGACATGGAATGACTTTTTCTGACCCGGGGCAAACATGCAAAATAAACACCCTCATAATACTGTAATTAGTATCTTCTAACTCAATTTGGTAATAACTGAGACCTTTGGATAAAAAGGTGATCTTTGTGATGCTGGTGGCATTATGGAATATTTAAGCATAGTTTCTGCAGCTCTCCCTTTTCCTCAGTGTTGCAGGTTAACATATTCAAAGAAAGAATAATCTTGTGCTTGCATGGTAACTTAAAAAAAAACAAATACTAGTTTTTAAATTTAATTACTTTAAAAGTACTTTTGCTGTTTGCCCAGCACATTAAGATTCCAGGTGCGCCCTTCAAACGTAGACACATCAGGTACCACCTGGCTGTGTTTTAATAAGATGGCTATTCCAGAAGCGAGTGGCCAACGTGCCTGGAGCTGGACACGCTGAACATGGAGGTTGATGGGAACGTTGCCTGCTTGTTGTTTTCTCTGAGTAGCGGATTGTGCCTGCAGTGAGCAGAAGCAGCAGCAGCACCTTGGAGGACCATACTAGGCCAGGGCAGGGTTTGTTTCCCATTTCTCCAGAGGAATGTTCTAATTTTCTTGAGCATGATCCAGTTGTTTATTTCTGTCCTTACTCAAAAAAGCTATTCAGCTTTTATGTTCAGGTTTTTACTGCTGGTCAAATATAAAAGAAAACTGTCCATCTCTGTTAGTGGTTTTCCCATGGATAATGATGTCTTTGTTGATCGTGAGCTTCCTTTACTGTGCCCCATTTGTTAGTTTAGCAGTGATTTAACAGTGACTGGATATACTTCAATGAGTGGAACTGAATGAAAATGAGTTTCTGAAGAGATACCAAGCACCATGCTTCCAAGACTCAGGCATATCTCTGGCCACTTAATGATTAGAAGTGATTTATGTGGTAGATGGGTTACACCTGAACTGCCAACAGGAAGTTCCTTATGCTTTTGTGTGAAACTGTCGGAGGGGATAGCGGAACAGTCTGCAGACAGAACAGCAGCCCGACAGCACGAGCGAACCTGCGCACCAGGCACAGAAGCTGTATCGGAACACATGCATAGACCTTTATTTTTATTGAGAGCTCAAAGAAGGTATTCTTCTACGCATTTTCAATGCTAATATCAAATATTTTGTGATTGTAAACTGGCCTAGAAAGGGCAGTGTCCTTGAAGACAGAGCTAAGTTCTCCAACAATGCATGTTTCTAGTCCTGTTAAATTTTTGACAGTGTTCTTTTTTTCCCCTCTAAATATCATTGTAAACATTGTGTTAACCAAAATCCATGCAATTTTGGCTACAGGGATTTCCTGTGGTCATGTCCTGGCAATCATGCTCCTTCAAACACCCAGGCATTCATTTTCAGAGCTGGGTGTGTGTTAGCAGAGTAAAGAACTGGACACCCTGATCCTCCCTACCTTTTACACAACACGGTGCAAGGAGCCCTGGCAGGGCTGCCTATGGGAACAAGACCAAGTAAGCTGTTTTTTTCACTTCATCAGCTGTGGCAGGGATTCAAAAGGAGGTTGGCCTTGAGGAGCATCCAGCATATCCCAGATACCTGGTGTTACACTAGCAACCACCATCTTCAAGAAACTTTGACAACACTCTTGACCATCGCATCTAGAATAGCCACAAATATTCAGAATTTTTGCTGGCAAACTGAATCGGTTTGGAATTAGTCTTCTAACAAGGATACATGCAAAACATTGAGTTTTATGTAACTTTCAAAACAGCAGCAGCAACAACAATACCCACACCAAACAGTCAACCAAGTACTGAACTTTTTTATCAACAGATATGCAAACAGTTTTCCTTGTTCAGAAATCTGCACTTGTCTGTGTACCCTGTTCCTCC
Organism: Penelope pileata; assembly: GCA_013396635.1. Taxonomy (NCBI): domain Eukaryota; kingdom Metazoa; phylum Chordata; class Aves; order Galliformes; family Cracidae; genus Penelope; species Penelope pileata. Next base: position 225,492 of record WBMW01000464.1, read on the forward strand.
TCTCTTCCCCTTTTAGTTTAATTTTCAGCTGGGCAGCCAGTCAAGAGCACTGGGTACTTTAGATCCCACTGGCTCCTGTGAGCGCATGCAGGCATTCAGCCTCCCTAAGAAACACTGAGTACTTTGCACAACATGTCCCCTCTGGATGTTAAGCAATTGCTTTTCCCCTTCACTTTGTTCTCAAGCCTTTACTAATGCAGAAGGTTTGTTCAATATCTTGATAATTGTTACATAAATTTGCTGGCATTAATTTGGATTAGGTTTCAGCGAGCAGCCCCAGTCAGTTAAATGGTACGATAAAATCCTACGAGCAGTTCCAAAATGCTCAGCTTGCTCCACAACTTGTTTGTCAAATATTTTTCTTGTTCAATTCATTAAGTCTCAAGTACAGAATGCTCTAGTCGGAAATCACGTTTGGAGTAACAGAATAGTATACCCAGTGTGGTTCCCAACCATCCTCCTCAAGGAAGTGCTCTGAAACTTCAAAATAGTCACAGAAATGAGCAAAACCAAGAGCTGTCTTAATAACAAAAGGACTGGGCAAAGTGCAAACATAACAAAGCTTTATGTTACTGAAAATAAAAGGTCCTGATCCAGGGGAGCACATAAGCCTGTATTCAGGTGGGTTTTCTTGAATCTGGGCTTCTAAGACAATGTATTTACAAGGAAACTCTCGGATGCAAAGCTCCTCTGCTCTGCTGATAACCCTCTCACTAGCTCAGTTAAAACTGACTTCATGGGTCAAAAATTACTCTGGATTTTTTACACCCCTATTACTTAAAACAAAAGAGGTGGTTTTCAGTATCTAAAAATAAAACAGGTTATAATGGGAAAATGAGCTTTGCAGATTCGATTCCTCCTTTTTAAGTGCTGCATTTCAGAACTTGAGACTTTTTTTGTTATGTTAACTCATATCATGTAAGAGGAAAATGTACACCCCTCACAGTGCTGCAACAGTCAGGCTGCTTGTCCTGCCAGGAAATACTTGCGTCTATATAGATTCAGTTAACACTTGAAGAGCAGGAAACCACTCCATTACCAGACTGCTTTCACTGATTGCTTAAGGAAAGTAGCCCAAGGTTGTGGAGTCTCCTTCCCTGGAGATATTCAAGACCCGCCTGGACGCCCACCTGTGCAACCTGCTGTAGGGAACCTGCTCTGGCAGGGGGGTTGGACTCGATGATCTCTCGAGGTCCCTTCAAACCCCTACAATTCTGTGGTTCTGTGATTCTGTGATTCATTCCCTAAAGGCCCTGTTGGTTTAGTGTCTTTCTTGGACAGAAAACTTTTCTGCTCTTCTAAAACAACCTGTTGCATTGCCAACGTCTGCAGCAGCACTGGGACAGGTTGTTGGGGTTTGATTTTCTTTTTATTTTTTTAAACGCTGCAGCAAAGAGGTGAACTAACTCTTCAGATAGTATCTTACTGCTGAGGAAACTCCTATGACAGAAATGGAACAAGGAGCTTTATCTCCCTTCCCAAATTACTCCCTATAAGCTCCTGCAGCTGGAACTGGAACTTCAGATGGGCATAGTCTCTGTATGTATATGCAAGAACTTGGTTAACAGCCAGGACTAAGGAGTCTCAAAGGGCTGGTGCCAGCTTTGCCACAGCAAATCCTGTTTTCCTCTTGACTGTTGTTTCCCTTTCAAACTCAGCTGCTCTGGTGATTCTCTCTGTGCAGAAGCGGTACCGTTTGTATTACTTCTGGCTTAGGTTCCTCCTCGGCTGCAGCAGCCAAGTAAGGAAGGGGAACTTTTGACAGCGTTCCTTTCCACTCAAGGGAATAGCAGCTTTTCAGATAGAAAACAACAACAACAAAAAAACCGAACCAAGAAGACAGCGTTTCTCACACACGGAAAGTTATGCTCCTTGGCAATTTAAACCGCTCCATGCTAACTTGACAAGCACTTTTCTTGACAGAATGATGTTAAGATAAAATCAGTGAGTATTATGCTAAAACTCAGATTAATAACTCCCCCAGTAAATGTGACCTAGGCTTCTTAGAGCTTTTCCATTTTTAGGGAATTAAAGCATAATTGTTTCATTTGCAGTAAGCGATTCAAGCAAAACTTATGTTAAGCAAAACAGTTTTCAAGCTGTTTTCAGCAAGTCTTAATACAAAACTACTGAGCAAGTAACCAAACCCTTCTTCCCCACACCCATAAGAGTAGAATATTTTTTTACCTACCATCAGCAGACAGCTGAGCATGCCTTTCATATGCTTTGTTTATTTCTAGAAAAGCATTGTTCAAAACGCTTTCCAAGTTCTCCTCCTGAGCTACAAATTCTCTGGAAACAAACAGTGAAAAAATTAAACTTCTTTCCAAGAAATATTCACCTTAATCAATCTCTTTCACAGACTTACTTCCTCCCTACATGCACTGAATAATGCTGGGTTATGGTACAAAGGTAATACTGCATTATCAATGACTCGATCTGGAAGCACAGCCCTCTAACCGCAAACAGATCAAGTGCTTCTTCCAGCACCCAGGCATGTGACACAGAGAGTGGCAGCAAGGCGCTAGGTCCGTGATCACAGTGGACCCCCATCAGACAATCCACAGGCTCTGTGTTCCCAGCCCTCTCCTGGGCGGGGTACAATCACATTTTCCTTTCTTGTCTTTCCAGGCTTGCTCTGAGGGGCAAGGAACATACAGAGAAGTACTTCCTGCCATGTCTGTTGTAATGGGGACTATTCCATTGCGGTGTTCCTGCTGTCCCTGTTGGGCTGGATGGCTGTGTAACCTGGGACAACTGGCAGCAATGGACGGCCCACAGGTTCCCTTTCGGTTCTAAGGAAAGAGGCTCTACCATAAATCATTCACCATGCGTTCACTCGACGCACACTTACTTGATACATTCTTCCATGTTCTTAGCACAGAAGTCTGCTGCTGCCGCCCCGCCGTGTCCATCATATACTGCGAAGTACAGGACATCCTCTGTCAGCTGAGCGTAACCAAACCGGTCTTCGTTTTCCTTCCGCTTCCCAATATGGCTAGCACAGCCCACGTTGCTCAGGCTGACTTTTGGAATCGGCTTCCCATACTTTATGCTCGGTGGGAGGAGAATAGGTTCATCAATGCGATTGTCCCAGATGCCAAAGGTGTCCCACGTGGCGGGCCGCCCACTCCCGTCCGGATCGAAGCGGGATGCCCGGCGTTCAGAGGTGGAAATGCAGCACTCGGCTGTCAGGCGCTTCTCCTCTTGCAAGAGCCGGGATGTCAGCAGGGCTCTCCTTCGTACCTGGTACCCTCCGTTTCTTACCAAATGGATTAAAGCAGCTGTTGACATAACTCGTCTTCACAGAGATTCGCAGGAATAAAAGACGTGCAGCGGCTGGAATGTCTTCAAGAACAAAGAGAAAACTGATCAAGAATCAGCACAGGGAGATTTTCAGTTACATCATTCAGGAAACAATTTCACAGCCAGAGCCCGCTAATCATGCGTAGCACAGCGCTGCCTAGAAGAAACGACAGAGCAATCAGCATGACTCATCGAGAAACAATCCTACACAGCCCAGCCCACAGCGACAGTGCTGGCGAGGAGTGCTGCAGATAAATCAAGGAAAGGCATCTCCGCTGGCCACCTCCATCGTGACATCCCATGTTTTCAGAGGTGGCAGGGGTTGCAATGGAGCCAATGAGAGTGATAATGACTTTGTTCCATGTCAGCTAAACTAGGAAAATGTCGAAATACGTGATAAGGCTGTGAAAATGAGCTTATCATGCATCCTGCCCAAGCAATTGCTGTAACATTTGCACTGTGGATCCTGGAGGGTGGGAGAAAATACACGTGCATTGATTTTAAAGAGCTGAGTTCCTGCACAGTAGACACGATATTCAGTTCTGTCCCACTTCATTAGAATTTGAACAATACTTTTCACAACAGAATTGAGAAGTGAATTGTGTTTTTCTTTTTTTTTTCTTTCCTTTTTTTTTTTTTTTAGGCTAAGAGCAGCCACTAAGCTTGTACCCATACATGCACACAATTGGTCTCTTGAACTTCACAAAATACAGTCCATGCAGTTTTTAGCTGTCTGGCTTGATGTTCTCTCCCACCCAACCCTGAAATCCCTTGGCTAATACAGGAAGCAAGATCTTCTGCTGACTTTTCAGATGTCTTTTCCGGCCCAGATGTATTAAACACAGCAGCTGGCTCAGCACAGATAAAATTCATTGAGGCTGATCCATCTAGCATGCTGAAAAATGCAGAGATTTGCTTATTTAACCATCTGCAGAGTACTAACAGGCCACATGATGGAACTCAGAGGAGCTGGGGTGCATTTGGTACTAAGCCCACGTGGCTGCACCCGGTCAGTTTGAACTGGACCGTCAGATCACCGTCACTAACCACGCTAGGATTTAAGCGAGGGATTGCTCTCGTTACTGCTAAATGTTTGCTTGTGTTGGAGAGTTGCCAAGAGCAAAACTATGAGTGAAAAGTATTCTATATGGTAATGAAGGGACTAAAAATACATAGGCTCAGAATGAACGCCCATGTGCACGATGGCAGGAGGGTCTGATGTGATCCAGCAGCACAGAGCGAGCAATATGCACAGCCCAGGGACGCGGTAACTCTGGGCTGGAGCCCCTTGCCGCTGTGTTTTCCAGATTCCAATCACAATTGCATCTGTAGTTTTGAAATATGGGTTTACGCTAATTTTTTTTAGATTCGGGACAAAAACTGGGTGCTTGCAAAAACACTGATAAAGGTAACTTTGTGATCAGCTGCTTTATTGGCAAAACTGGCTGTGGCGGGAGCCTTCTGGAGGCCTGCAGCAAGCCTGCCATTCACAGCTCAAAGCATGTCATGCCGGATGCTCCTGGTTTATCTTTCATGTAGTATCTTAAGTGAGGAAAGATTTGTTTATTTAGCATCTACAGAGGAACAGTCAACTCAACAACTGCCAAACACACTGGGAATCAATATTGTTGCACCTGATGGATTTGGCCTAGACGCCACGTAAGTGGAACTGGCCCATTTCCATTCCGAGTGATTTTCCATTTTTACTCCTGGATGTCTGCAACATCTCACCCTTATTTCTCCATTCCTGTGGATATTTAATAACCATCACATTCCCCTCCCGAAAGCCCTTTTTCTCCAGGTGGGCATAAATAGTGATGGTGCGTGGGCTGTCCAGCTGCCTCTGCAAGCCAGGAGCAGGAACGTGGGCTGCAGCTCCCGTGATGTAAACAGCCGTGCCTGCAGCCGGACCGAGGACAGCCTGTTCTCTCCCAGCCGATATGAACACGGCGATCTGGGCAGAGCGGGATGGAGGGGCCGCGAAGGGCAGCGCCGGCGCTGCAGCCAAACGGCAGCACGGGGAAATCTGCTTTGAGGGCTCTGTCTGACTCCATCAGCCTGCATACAGTTAACCTAAAGGAATGGTCTGTATGGAACATACAGCGCTTAGAGTTAATGATTAAGCCTCAGATCAAGTTGTGGGGTGACCCTCCTGCAGCGAGGCTCCCTCACCACAGATGGAAATTTCCCATACCGAGAGGAAGCAAACAAAAAAACCGCGATTGAAAAGAATAAAAAAAGCCACCGCCCACCCACGCCCCGCAGAACGCCTGCCCCGCGGGACCCANCTCCGCTGTGCGGCCGTGCCTCTGTGGCGCCGGCACTAAGGCGAAGCCTCCCGAGGTCTGGCTGCCAGGTTCTGCAGCGCTCAGCCCCGTGCTACGGACAGTGCCGTATTCGGGGCCTTCTTGATCTTTCAGAGCTGCATTAATAGTTATTATCTGCTGCAGCGTCAGCGTTTTTGATGGGAGGCAGTTCCTGCTCCCAACACCTTGCAGGGAAAGCCAGCACAGAACAGTGAAAGTGTGTTATGTTGGCACTCTCTGAATTGCCCACAGCGCCCAGCTCTCACACTCCGCATGCCTCCAGGTGATGCGGCATCCCGCGTGTGTTCAGGCTTCAGAATAGGGTCGTGTGTTCACTCCAGCTATCCCCGTCATTCCTTCTGTCTTATTTGGGACCTGTTTCCTGAGCCAGCATGGTGATGGGACAACTGGGAGAGACACACAGGCTGCACTCTGCTGACAGCATGCCCCCACAGAACAGTTCTCTGCAGGACTGACAGCTGTCAGCTGCACCTCTGCCACCAGAGCAGTCACCTCATCACCCAGGGCTGGCTTCTGCCTGGGTGAAGATGAAAAATACATCCCTGCATCTAAATGCCGTGTACTTTCTGGGAAGTTCAGATGAAAACCGTGACCTGGAGGGTTAGCTGTCATCATTCAAACAGAGATCAAGCTTCTGTACATGCGATCCCATCTTTTCTGAAAAGACTGTAGATAAGCAAATGGTCCTTTTGCTTATCCCGAAACTTCAAAAGGCTTTGATTATTCAAGCCCTTTATCTGCAAACAGAAGTAGATTTTTGCTGTGCTTTTCGTGCCCTTAGTGAAGAATCTTAAACACAGGACAAAGCGAGGTTAGGGCAGAATGTTCCTAGCTGCCTGCATTGAGCACTCTCCATTTATGGTGCATGAGTGGTGTGAGCTGAATTTGCCCTTCAGCTTGGATCATTGTGAACCAATGCTGCAATGCTTGAGAACATTCAGTGTCACCCTGTGCATGGCTCAGCTGTGCAGCACACGGCACACGAGCTGAAAGAACACCCTGGCCAAGCACGGAGCCCTGCAGGCAGGGAGCATGGGGGAAGCTGGCTGCTGCCAGGCATGCTGGCAGACACGCTGGGACACACCTCTTGCTCCGGGCAGAGCATAGGAGCCCCAATGGGCGGAGGAGCCAGCACCGCTCACTATTGGCTGTGCGCTCTCCACAGCTGTGAGAAGCAGAGTTTCTTCCTTCCTGGGCACCCACACACTCCAGCTCAAAGGGAAAGGAAATGATCGTGACTTGGGACTGCTCTTTAGAGCTGTCAAGTACAGCCCTTAACCGAGCACAACACGTATTCCTCTCTTGTCCTTTCCTATGTTACCTTAGGCATCAGATACTTCATCCCCTGGCCTCCTACTGAATGTTTAAGATCAGCAGGAATATAGGGCCACGAGCAGCGTTACTGCTGAAGGATCATTTGCAGACTCATTAACATAAAGGAGCATCACTTCAGCCCTCCTCCAAAGCTTTACAGTTATGTAATTCCAGTTTGGATTCCTTTTCCTATTTGCTATGGACATCTGGGATTTAAGGCTCAGCACAAGGATTTCCTTTGCTCTGCCCTGGTTCACAGGACATCTGGCTTTCTGCATGTGGTGCAAAATTCCAGGTCCTACACCTAAACAAACTGAAATCAGGGTGTTGCTTTGAGAGACTGGCAGCTTCTCTGGCTTCTGTGCCTGATCTAAAATTGGAGCAGCTGATCAGGAGGGGAGAAGAAGGGAATGCAAGTGCCCATGTTTCCCAGAGTCTGTGTTGCTGGTCTGAAATGGCCAACATGTTGGCCTTCACAGCTGGGCTGCAGTGGTCTTGTGTAACTTGGAAAACAGGGTGCTGAAGTGACAGAGTCTGTGACAAGCATCCATAAAGAATTTAGAGCATTCTGATAGTGTATGTCTATAGGTAAGCCTGCTGTCAGTGTTGGTGGTAATAGCTTTTTGCTTGGCTGTGCTTTACTTTCTGTAAATCTCAAGATACAGATTTTTCTAGCACGTGCATGGAAAACAAGTGTGCTTTCTGAAAGCAATTGCTATTTGCCTTTGGTATTCATTATTTTTAAAGCAGACCTGTGCAGAAATCAGCTCATGTGTACCCAGTAGTTATTGTGCAGAAATCAGCTCATGTGTTATCCAGTAGTTATTGTGCCTAATAACAAATTTTACTTCCTGTTGATGCTGTTCTCATCTCTGCTTATTTGTTGTTAATACAAACACTGCCTGGTATTATGGGAAGGCTAACTGCTTCATCCTGAGAGCAAATAGGGAGACAGGGATAATAGGCATGCAGCTTTATAAATCCACACCTCTCCTGAGAGACAAAACCTGAGACAGTATTATAATACCGGATTGCAAAAAATAATATAAAAAGATCACTGAACCAAAATGCAGAATCAGGTCCTATATCATCATTTGTAACAGATTATTTAATTAAACTGTGTGTTTACACAGTGCTTCTATCAGCTTATAGGGTTTGACCCAAAGCACAGTGAACTTCTGAGCATCCTTATGTTGACCCACTGCGGACATCATTGTCTCTATAGGAAGATGGATCTGTTAAGGAATGTGTTCAGCACTGAATGAAAGCTTCAGCAATGCCTTCAGTCTTTGTTAGCAAGTGTTTCTGGCACGAGAGCACTGTGTTTGCAACAGATGCTGCATTCAGCGTGTGATCTTTGCCTACTGTGCCACTTACCTTCTGTAGGAGCCCATTAAAGTAACTGGGAGTAGGGTGCAGAGTTGTTGCTGTGATTCTATACTTGCAGACTGTGTGCTGCTGATATCTTCTGCTATGCGTGGTTGTTTTAAAACTCAGATCAGTTTAGTGCGTGAACCAGATGCTAACCCCTGGGGACAGCGTGGACGGTAGGGACAAGCAGCTGGAGCAAAAGGAGAAACAGTGCTGAGAACAACCAGAATTGAGCCTACCACTGAAGTATGGGGAATTTATGGGGAGCTGCACTTTCTTCTGATTAAGGTAAGATGCATGTTTTGCCAGTTCAGTTGCAATGACAAGCTTTTTCTAAGCTAGCAGAGGTATGAGGTATGACCTTAAAGCCATGACTAGGAAGTAAAGCAAGGCCTCAGCCACAGGTCTGCATTGCCTCACTGAAGGAGCGTTATCTCTGCTTCTCATCTGCCAACTGGGGGCCGATGGGAGCAGCCATAAAAGTGACNGACAGCCTGTTCTCTCCCAGCCGATATGAACACGGCGATCTGGGCAGAGCGGGATGGAGGGGCCGCGAAGGGCAGCGCCGGCGCTGCAGCCAAACGGCAGCACGGGGAAATCTGCTTTGAGGGCTCTGTCTGACTCCATCAGCCTGCATACAGTTAACCTAAAGGAATGGTCTGTATGGAACATACAGCGCTTAGAGTTAATGATTAAGCCTCAGATCAAGTTGTGGGGTGACCCTCCTGCAGCGAGGCTCCCTCACCACAGATGGAAATTTCCCATACCGAGAGGAAGCAAACAAAAAAACCGCGATTGAAAAGAATAAAAAAAGCCACCGCCCACCCACGCCCCGCAGAACGCCTGCCCCGCGGGACCCAGCGCGCCCGGGGAGCAGCGCGGGGCTGCCGGCACATCGCCCCGGCTGGGAGCGGGGAGCGGGCAGATGGGAGCGCTGCGCCCCGGCCGCGGCTGAGCCCTGCGCCACCGCCTCCCCGCGGAGGGGCCTTACCTCCTCCTCCTTNTGTTTTAATGGGAAAAATACAGAAAAAGTCTGCTAAAAGTCTGACAGAAGATATCTGATAGCATGGGAGCCTGGCCTGGGAACCCAAACCATCCTTGACATATGCAACTGGCATCCTTGAAATGCAGCTGGGTACCAAACAATTCCAGGTAGGGATGTCCTATGCACCCTGTGATATGGAAAAGACTTGCTTTCTACCCAAACAGAACCTCTCTCTCTTTCTCTGAGACCTCCCTGTGCACAAACTTTTTAATGAGATCGCCTCAACAAGATGGGACCCTTGCTGGGGCAGCCTGGCTGACTCCAGACTTGGTGACACAGCTCATCTTCAAAATTAGTTTTTCCACTGTCGATTGGCTCCACTCTTGGGATTGGTTTGGTGAGTGCTGTGCCAGCACTACCTTCGCATACACGCACATATGTGTCTAAGTAATCACAGTTGTTGCTTTATTAATAGTAATTCTGTGGCAACCTGTAATGCTGAAATATATACTTGTTGCTACTATTGAAATATGTTTGCCTTCTAGCAGAACCTTGTAGTAATTTGTTATACACTTGCTGTGTTAATTGTAAGTTTACCTGCTCTAGTAATAGTAATTTGTAGTAATCTGTAACCAAAGAATTAAAGAAATGAAACCTCCGCGTCCTTATGTATTACAGACTCTTATTAGCCCACCATAAGCCTTGCAGAAATGTGAAGGCACCTTCCTTGCCGCTGTCTGTTTTTTTCAAGAATGGAAAAAATGCCTCCAAGGTGTCATGGTAATTGTGGTACTGAGTAAAAATGCTTGTTCACAGGCAAATTAATTCCCCCAAATGTTCTGAAGCTAGAAGTATTTGCTCATGGCTAGGCCGAGTCACCAAGCCTTGTTCACATTGTTACCTTTCTACAGAAGCATTTTGCCATTTTCAGAAATGCATCTTCAACCTCAGGTCCAAATTCCTTACTGATGCAAGCGCAGCTCTGCTGACATCAGTGGAACTCCATCCCCTTATCTCACCAGGGAGTTAGTCCTGTTTCTGCCTTTTCACCTAATTTCTTCAACACAAACAAACAAAAGATATTGTTGGCTTTTGAAGGAAAAATCCCGTTCAGTTTTCATAGCAACAGAACACTCAGAGAGGAAAGAGATGTTTGCCTTTAGCTTTGTTCAAGGACTGGGAGAGGTGCCTTGGTTACACTGAAATGTCACGCTGTGCTAACTCCACTTGCCTCCATTCACCTGAGCAGAGTGGAATGGCATTCAGGAATGCTATTTAAATATTTTCCAGACAAAGTGGCCTGTAATCCAAAAGCTGATTTTGAGGAGAGCTGCACACGCAGTAGGAAATATTGATGAAAACACAAATTAATGTCTCATTGGTTTTTGGCCCGGCTGTGCCAAGAGGTGATAGAGCTTGCCTGACTCTGCGCCTGCCCAGTGGGATTCACCCAGATGCACGCTGCACCCTACAGTGCTTTAAATCCGGGCAGCCCTGGCCCAGAGGCGAACACAAAACGCCACAGGTTATGAACGCTTGGGTAAACAGACGTCCTCCCTCGTGGGTCTGCATGGGCCCACAGCCTCGGTTTTCTGCTTCCGTTTCGAGGTGCGTGGCCACCTTTGCCCTCGCCTTCCCCGTGCGTCGCTTCGTGCAGCCGCCCCTGCGCATCACGCCGTCTTCTCTTTGGGACTATCGCGGGCCGGAAGGGGAAGGAGAGGAAATGGCGACGCACAGGAGAGGACGCGAGGAGGTGCCGCGCCGCGCGGAATGCTGGGAGCTGTAGTCCCCAAGTGCCGCTCGGCCATGCTGAGCGGGGGTGCACGCAGGGAAATGCCGTTCTTAGAGCGCAACCGCCAGTTTCGGGAGCAAGCAGCCTATCCTACAGCAGCTGCTACTCTGGCAAAGCCGGGACGAACGGATTTGTGCGAATTTCTAGCGGATTTCCGCGCGACTCCCCCGCAGGGCGGTCTCTCCGCGGCCGTAAGGGCTCGCGCCTGCCGCCCGCTGACTGAATGGCAGCACTGCAGCGGCTGGAGGCGCGCGTGTGCAGTGAACCTGTGTCGTAGTGACCGTTGCTCAAGGCAACGTGGCACGCGCCCACCTCAGCAACGGCGGTGGCGGAGTTCTGGGTCCCGCAGTGGAAGAACCTACATCTGAACGCCGGGTACCCGAGCCCCAGCGCTATGCCGGTGCTAGACAAGCCACTTCGTGCCGGTATCCGAGCTGTGGTGCTTCCACGGGGCTGGGAAGGGTGCACCAGACGAGGATCTCTCCCGGGCGAGCAGCCAGGCGTCACCCCACGGCACTCACGCACCTCCGTGGGGCTTTGTGCACCCACACATCCTCCTTACAAAGTTAGCAATTTTCCAGTCCGTTCTCCTCACGGCGGTTGGTTAGCAATGCTAGGTCACGGCCTGAACCTGTGACTGAGCACCTGGAGAAGGGCTGTGGCTGGCCCTGGGAGCGCAGGCATTTGTGGGAGTGCTTGCACCTGTGCCCCCCTCCTGACTGGAAGGGGTGCGGCTGCTTTGCACTCATTTGCGGGCCAGCAGGGGAAGGGAGCACCTCTCTCAGGGTCCAGGTGCTCTTTGGTGGAGCACTGTTTTTGTGGGAGCATTGCTGATCATGGGTTGCGTGAGCCAGAACTTTTGTGAAGTTTCTGTTTATGGCTATTGTTAAACCGTCAGATACTTTGCCTCTACTTACTTTGGGATTGCTAAAAATCTGTCTGAAGCAATTTTGCTGCTTTATTTGCAAAACACAGATGTATTTTAGGTCTTAGTCCTATTTAGTGTTTTAATGCCTGCCTAAGGAAAGAGGATGAGAAGTGTTCTGAGGACAATGCTCTAGCATTGTTCTCATTGATGGAGAGAACTAGAATTTAAAATGATCTTTATCAGCTGGTGAAATGAAATCTGGATTGTAACAGACTGTGGAATATAAGGAAGGTCTAGAGCAAGGTGGATACCTAGTTGTAAGAAAGTAAGATATGCAGAAGAGGACTCTGTGCAGGAGGGGAAAAAAGCATACGTAGTTCAGAGGCACACTAAAAGATGTCATGCTGTGATACCTGTTCTTTCGTTCTGTCTTTGGATGCCTCACTACTGGAAAAACTTAAGTGAAGTAGGGAAAGAGCAGAAAAAAGCATTGAGACTTGTACAGGCTTACAGTGCTTTTTGAGGAAAGGCTGAAAAGGCCCATTTTGTCAGTATAGCAGGGGAGAGGAACATGGGGCTGAACTGTGTGGAAAGGTTAGACCTTCCACCATTGGGGGTTACTCAAATTTCTGTCACAGAGAGCTTGAACAGATCTTTCTCTCTCTAATAGGCAAGGGATGTGCCCTTTGAGTGAAGTGAGATTCTCCATAAAATCTAGACTGTGGAACCCCCTGCTGCAGAAACCTGCAGGTAGATAAGAACTGAAGAGAGAGACTTTCCAGATTCATGGAAACAGAAACTCTTGAAGTCTTGTGAAACATGAAGATGCTGTAACTTGAACAGAAAGCTCCAAAGGAAGGCTATGCCGTTATGCAACTCCTGTATTCCTTTATTCTTGCCAAAATGGTGAGAAATCTAATGCTGAAGAGAGGACACGGGGTAAGTCACACCTTTGAGATCACCCAGTACGTGTATTTCCATGTTTAAATTATTTTGATTTCTTGCCTCCAGCCCTAGAGTTTTATGATTGCTGTTATCTTACAGATGAATATTCGATGAAATTATTCTAAGATCTAGCTGGATCCTATGCAGAGAACTGTCTCTGAATTCCAGGTATCCATCAACTTCTGTCATGGAATAGGGAATGTGTGAGATTTGTTATTGCCCCAGAGCAGTTCTCATTCAGCTAACCTCCATATGGGCTCGTAGTAAAACCTGTATGCTTAGAACCACAACAGCATCCAGAACCACAACAGCAGCTTGTAGTGTCGAGCACGCTTGGTTCACAGCATGTGTGCTCAAAGACTGTTGAAGCTCTTGTACTTTGCAATAGGTTAATTTTGTTCCCTTACCTTAGTTATTACGATGCTGGTAATCTGCCCACCATTATGTGAAAGCTAAGTCTTAGTCCTCTGCCCTCTGCTGCAGTCTTTGGTAACATTTGGAGATGAAGCAAATGTAAAATAGATGCATATTGGTAATTTGTTACAATGTTGTCTGACTGCAACTCTGAATAGAAAAGCACTATTGAAATGCAGAAAGGCTTACAGAAAACCGGTGGCTAAAGTTGAGGATAGTTCTACTCCTAACTGTAGGCATTCCCACGGTAATCCAAATTCTATTTATTTCAGGAACAGTTTCTCAAAGAGTAGAGCTTTAGGTAAGTTGAGTAGTGAACTGAAATAAAATGTAAGGAAATGTCCCACATTAGTACATTGAGCTGAATGACTGAAAATATTTTTAGAGGTTTTTACCCAAACTTGGAGTTTTTTGAGCCAGTTTTCATAACCACCTAGACTTTGGGGCTATGAATAAGTTTGAAAGGTGGATGATGAGATACATAGGCAAGCAGCTTTATTCTTGAACATGAAATAGAGAATCACAGAATTGCAGGGGTTGGAAGGGACCTCGAGAGATCGAGTCCAACCCCCCTGCCAGAGCAGGTTCCCTACAGCAGGTTGCACAGGTAGG
>WBMW01000464.1:239953-301069 GCA_013396635.1 Penelope pileata
CTTTGCTATCAGGATGTCATGGGAGACAGTGTCAAAAGCCTTGCTGAAATCAAGGTAGATGACATCCACTGCTCTCCCCCCATCTACCCAGCCAGTGATGTTATCATAGAAGGCTACCAGGTTGGTCAAACATGATTTCCCCTTGGTGAATCCATGCTGACTACTCCTGATAACCTTCTTCTCTTCCAATTGCTTGGAGATGGCATCCAGAACAAGCTGTTCCATCACCTTTCCAGGGACAGAGGTGAGGCTGACTGGCCTGTAGTTTCCTGGATCCTCCTTCTTGCCCTTCTTGAAGACCGGAGTGACATTGGCTATCCTCCAGTCTTCAGGCACTTCTCCCGTTCTCCAAGACCTGTCAAAGATGATGGAGAGCAGTAGGGCAATCACATCCGCCAGCTCCCTCAGCACACGTGGATGCATCCCATCAGGGCCCATGGATTTGTGCACATCCATCCCAGCCAGACGCTCCCGGACCATCCCCTCCTCAACCAGAGGGAAGCCCTCCGTTTCCTGTACTCTGCCACTCACCTCCAGGGTTGGGGAGTTCCGAGGGGGAGTCTTAGAAGTGAAGGCTGAAGCAAAGAAGGCATTCAATATCTCCACCTTCTCAGCATCCTTCGTTGTCATGACACCCCCCTCATTTAGCAGGGGACCCACATTTTCCCTAGGCTTCCTCTTACTATTGACATACTTAAAAAAAAAAAAAAAACCCTAAACAAATTTTATTGCACAAAAAATACCATGTTCTTCTAGATGGCCCACTGAGTGCCTATACAAGATGCTTGTTCAGGCCTTCTCTTTGGCAGGAATGGTAATGATAGGGTCAAAGTTTTCCTGGAAGTGTGCTTTCTCTTCTTACCTACTGGGTCCAGCTGCATCTTTCAAGGAGAATCAGCTTTACACAGTTGATGTTTTCTGGCTCAATTTCTGGCACAACTGAAATTATTTTATTAAACAAGCTTTGCTCGTTTCATTTACTCTTTTGCCTAGAGTGCTGCTGTTATATGTGATTGTTAGATGCTGGTTAATTTAGAACCCATGCCCTCCTGAAAGATGCTTCCTCTAAAATGCCTTTTTTTTTTTTTAAAATAAGTCTTCTGTTTAATTCGTATTCATGGGATAGAGCCCTTTGGGTTGTATATTAATATTCATATGATAAACCTTGTAGCTAAAGAAGATTAAATTTGGGCCTGTTAATAAAGAAGAATAATGACTAGAGTAAAATCTTCCAAAATGCCATTATCCTCCCTAAGAGTGAGTGTTGCTGTACACGCATTGATGCTAGGAGAGAGAACAATATCAAATGAGTAAATGCTGTCACTTGGACAGTCATCCACAGGAGAGGTTTGAGCATGTGCACGGAGATGAGCTTTTGGGAAGATAACTGGTTTGCTGGGCACTTTAGGTGTTTTGTGGTGTGTCAAAGAAAGAAGGGCTTGGCTATGAGTACCATTAAGTAAATGTGTGTGAATGAGATTGTGCTACAAGATAAAACACAATTAAACAGTTAATTTAAATTAATTGGTCGAATGGCTACCTTTTAACCACATTCACCCTGCTTTTCTGCCATGTAGTACTTCCTCTATGTCAAGTCAGATATCCAGAAAGAAATACAAGGTGCTTCCGTCACCTTAAGTACTTACATTATGAAAATTCTCTGTAATAAGATGACATGACATTTTGCATGTAAGATCTAGTGTCACTCAAGGAACGTGTTTATCTGCCAATTCTATCTTCACTCAATTAGTGACTTTAGGCCTTACAGCCAAGATGCACATTTAGATTGGTGACATCTGCAGGGGTTTAAGGTCTCCTGCAGCTTTTCATTTTTAGGACAAATGATGGTAGTCCCCACAGCAGCCCTGGTTTGGAGGGGATAGTGCATCTGCTGCCAGTCTCCTAGGACAGACCTGTGATGAGATGATTTGAGGCAGGCACATGGACGTGTGCTGAAGCATGCTGGGGACATCCACACTCATTCCAGGTGCTGCAGGGACAAGGGGCCTGCGGCATGTGGCTGGCATTGCAGGCAATAGCAGCAATGTGCACTTCTAGCTAGATCTAAACAAAGTTATTTGTCCTTCTGAACATTTATGCACTGCTTTAATGGACATTTTTATTGTTGTTACTGGTACTCTTTTGCTCTCCTTACAGAGCGCATATGCTATAAGCACCAAACGTGACATAGTGGATTTGTTTTTGCTTGGACAATGACAATGCATGGAGATTTAGGGGAGAGGAAGAGACACTCAATATTTTAAATGCTTTCCCACTCTGTAGTGCTGTAGTACTGAGTTTTCTTAGGACCTAGTACAACAGCATATTTCATTAGTTCTTAGAGATGGCTCAACTCCTTCTGAGAAAACTTTTCCACAAAAATCACATGGAGGTAGGCAACCAAGCAGGGTAAATTCAGTGTTACAACATAGTGAAATTGTAAGCTTAGCAGTTTGGGATGTTAAGTCAGAAAACCGAGACAATCTTTGCAAGCTTGTGCGCTATTCCTAAAGGAACACCAAAGTCAGACAAGAAATAATTACTGCATCAAAAGATCCTCCAAAAGACCAAAGTGACATTTAAAGTCACTCAGATTGCTCTTATATTTTGTCTTTCTGTTATTTCCCCTGACTCATTAGCAAATGATTAAATTAATGAAAGGTCATGATTGTAATTTGTTTCCATATATGCATATGGAATCTGTGGCTTACCCATAAAACAGTTACTAAGTACCACTATCATTAGCAGCAGAGAATATATCCACATGCAGGAAACATTTGCGTAGAAATTTAGAGGCCGCTTTCAGCCTCTTGTCCCCTTTAATCCACTGCCTTGGCAGTCTGCCTGCCACTGATTTCTCTCATCTTTTGGCTCTCAGATCAAAAAGTGTTCATCATAGACATACTTGGGCTTCATGTGACAACTTCATGTCTAACCATGTGTTCTTCACTCTTCCTCCATGTCATCATGTCTGCCTGAGAGAAAATCACTGATGTAGTAGTAGAAGTAGTTTGTTGATAACTGGTAACTTTTAGTGGACAATTCATACTTGTTCAGTGTCTTTCAATTACTGAATTGATTTCTACTTGCTTCTTGGTCCTGCACTGACTTGGGCCTCTAGAAAAGGGCATGCAATAACCTATCTCAGTGGCTTGAGTTCAACTCATGGAATTAAACAGAATCATAAAATCCTATAAGATGATGCAAAACCTTCTGTTAGGTGATTATTTTGTAGGAAATATCTTTTGTCCCATTTCCATTGGAATAGATTACATTTTATAGTGCCCTAGTGAATTAAACCTCCTTAAGCTTCCCCCTGAAAGACCATTACACCTTGCTTGTTTGTTGGTCTCTAGACAGCTTTTTTGTCTGGTACACCAAAGACACATAAAGGGAGACATAGTTCAATAATATCAAAATTGGTATTTCTCTATCTCTTTTGTTTCTTTCCTCCTCTTCTCTTGCTGCCTGTGTGGAATATGGTGACCTGAAAATGCCTTTGCAATGCCCAACACCTTGCAACAGAGTGAGGTTTTTGAAGTTGCTCAGCTTTGCAAAGGGATGGAGAGCCATAGCTCCACTGCCATCACCATAATGTGCTCTCTGGTCATCAACACCTTCCTTTGTGGTGTCAGTCCTTCTGCCAGGGGTGCTTTTCTCCAGTAAAATTATGACCACTATCAAGTTCAGAGCAAGACTGACCAGGGTTGCCAAGGGAATGAGAACTGAACATAGCTGTAAAGGATACCTTTCATCCCCAGAATGTCACTAGGTGGCAGCTTGGCTTGCTGCTGTTATTTTTTTGCCAGGTGATAGCATGTTTGTACATTATTCTTTGTATAAAGACAAAATGCGTACCCTCTAACTGAGAAGTTGCTTAAAAAAATGCAAGCTCTCCACCTAGAGCAATAACACATCAGATCTCCATGTGCCTACCTGTACCCAAAAGCAAACCTCTGTTATTCTGTAGTGGTGTGAAGCTCAGTGCTAATTTACTCAGAAAACAAATGCTAGCAACTGACTGTCCCTTATGATAGTAACAAGATATGTACTATTGCCACACCAAGTTTGGAGTTATTCTCTGGCTGTTGTTCAAGGTTTCTCCTGGCTGTACTTGCCCAAGCAAGCAGTCACCAGGTCTTTACTTTGTAGAGAAAATCTCTGCAGAAAAGACTGATGTCTATAAGGGTGGTGGGTTCAAAGGCCTGTAGAAGTGTTGATAAAGTAACAGTCAGAAGGCCAGGTCTGTCTGGAGGTGGCTTTTCTGAATGGTCTGTGCTTACAGTATTAGTAGTCCTGCGTTCAACTCTTGACGCTGGCAGAGCAACGCAAGAGGAAGTTATTTAAACATGACAGTTCTGCCTAGAAATAAAAGTGAGGGACGCCGACACGGTGTCATCTACAGATATGAAGGCAGTTGTATTTTCTTATTTAAAGACACGTTATTGCCCAAGCAGACAAAATATTGTTGGTGGGCACCGTTTTTGTGTGTTATCTTTGTAAATGTGGAGTTCATGTGCCTCAAAGGACTGGCTGGAGACCCCGGATGACCCCTGGAAACAAAGGCTAGATCATAAAAGGCACTTACCTTTACCTAGAGCGGGTCTTAGGTGAAACCAAGACCCCAAAATTCAGATCTGTCATTCATAACCAAGGAATGTTCAAGGAAAACATCTGGTCCTACTGAAAAAAAAAATTATTTTGTCAAAACCTTTTACTTTGCTTCTCCCACCCCCAAATCCAAGCTGATATGTTAAGCCAATGAACTGCGGTGGTTTCACTCTGATGGACAGCTGAACTCCGCCACACCTCTCAATCTCCCTTCCTCCCCCCCCCTCAAAGGAAGAGGGGGATATAATATTATGGAAAAGGGCTCGAGTGTTGAGATAAGGACAGATTGTTAATCAATTGCTGTTATGGGCAAGAACAGACACAACACAGAGTAATGTAACTTATTGCCCATTGCTAACAGACTAGAGTAGTGAGAAACTAGAAGAAAACTAAAACACCTTCCTCCCATCCGCCCTCTTCTTTATGCTGTTACTTCATGATTGCTCTCTGCCCATGCTCCACTGTGGGCCTCTCCTGGGCTGCAGGGAACTTCTGCTCCATGCCTGGAGCACCTCCTGCACTGACCTTGCAGGCTGCAGGGCTGTGTCTCTCCCATTTCTCACTCCTCTCTCCCAGGTGCTGTTGCTCTGCAGTTTCTCCCTTAAATCTGCTCTCCCAGTGGCGTACCCGGAGTCACTCATGGCCCAGCTCTGCCCAGCAGTGGGTCCCTTTTAGAGCAGCTGGAGCAGCTGTGAGCTCTGCTCACAGAGGCCACCCCTGCAGCCCCCTACCACCAAAACCTTGCTGTGTAAACACAACAGATTAACAAAATGCTGTGACATCATGAGGGCATCTCATGTTTTGAGACTTCCAGTGGGACCAGGCTATTATGATGGGTTGCATTTCCCATCGCACAGCAGATCTTCAGTTTTTTGCTGCCCTGTAAGTAGAGAGGATGAAGCTTACTTTCTTAAGAATAAGATGTTTTTGTCCAACTCCAACCCGCTTGACTTTGCCAGCATCTAAGGGTACTTATCCATTTCCAGAGTCTCCAGACAGAAAACTTTATCAGGCTTGGTGTTTCTATTCCTCTGTCTTCCCCTCCCTTCTCTTCCCTTCTCTCACATGCTCATCAGAAGCAGATCTCTGCTGTGTGGGAGCAGTGGGCTGACTTCCCAATGGTCTGATGTAAGTTGTTTGGCAGGCATCGGTGTTCCCAGGCTCCTTTAGCTTTGATGGTTCTCTGTGGTAGCTCTGCAGGTTTCCTTTGGACTGAGTGATATCCACCTTCCGTGCACTTTTCAGGGGTCTCTCCAAAGTCTCACTCACTGCCTATGGCAGTGAGCAGCTCTAACAATTCACTGACTCTATCACAAGGAACACCAGTGCTCTGGGATCTTCCCCAGACTTTGTGCTTCAGTGGGCAAGTTAGGCAACAGTAGCTAAAAATACTGCCTGAAAATTTTTATTCAGACACTCCTATGAATCAAACAGGGCTTTACTCCATTTGGCAGTGGAGACAATTACTCTGTGTAGTACTTACTGTTAACACCTCTCTGACCTTCCCTACGCCAGGTGAAATTGCTCTCTCAATAATCTCTCCTTCTGCCTTTCTAGTTATTTCTATTCAAACAAATCAGCTTTCTGATGCTACCCTGCTTTGACTTTCACAAGGCAGTTGGCTGAAGTAACACTTGAGCGAAATAGGGAGAGAAAGGAGGAGGTGCCATGTTTTCTGCTAATCACCTGTTGAGTCAGAAATCTGTAGTCTGGTAAGCGTCGTGTTTTCAGTGACATATGTGGAAAGTACATTTTTAAAATTGATTGCTGCTGTTGTTTCTGCAAAGTGACTGGCATCTTCTTGCTTTTGACTTTACAAGGTGCTTTGCTTATGTGGGTTTCTGTTTCCATGTCCCACCTCTCCACAAATTCACAACTGCTCATGCATATGTAAAACAGGCTATTCATTTTAGTACTGACATTCACAGTGCTGTTGTTAGGGTTCTACTCGACCTGGTTATACGCCCACACTTTGGAGGCCTCCTACTGCTGTAGTGATGTTCAGTGACGAAGATTGTGAAAAGAACACATTTTTTAACAAGCATGCTTTGTGCACAACTGTGTTCAGGTAGTGGAAAAGGGATCCTGAACAGCTGGAAAAGTTGCTTTAATAATCCCATAATTCAACAGTGGGTTGTGTTGAAGATGAGGAATTATTTATATTTGGATGAGAGAGGCATGGTGTGAGTGGTGTTCAGAGAATCAGCTAGATACCACCACATTGTTATTTAGAAATAGTTTGTTATGAGCAGCCACCTAGTTTAATAATTGCAGACGAGCAATTAAGCTGCAAGCACAGCAAGCTGCGTTGCCATTTCTCCCAGAATTATCACGTTATAGTGAACACTCGGTGCTTTTGGCTTAGCTGTTCTCAAAATGCTGTTGCTAAATGCAAGGAGATATGTTCTACCTAGCTTGGGACAGAACTGGCTTCACCGTGAGTCTGTCTTCGTGAGGCATCTTGAACTCATGCTGTTTTTAGCAGAAAACTGGTTTTCAACAAATCCATACAAGAACAGCTGCTTTGTGCTGAAAAGGGCTTTGCATTTATCATTTGCCCTCCCAGGGTGACATTCTCTTTGGCTTGCCACCTTCTCTTAAGTTCTCTGTACTTTGCATCAGAAACACAAAGGCCTTTCAAAGGAAAAGATGTGGAGAAAACACTGTTATCAGCCTAAATGAGTCACCTTCCTCCCCCAAATAAGCAGTCTTAGGCTCTGAAAAATATCCTGTCAGATACTTTAGATTTGGTGAAGATGTAAACACTTTAAGATGGGTTTGTAACAAGAAGTTTCAGGCAGGTAATAAATGCACTATTTATAATTGTAGCATTATACACATTTTTACAGAGGAGATTCCAACTGTGCTGGAGAGATGTGTTGTCTTCCTGTGCCTTCTTGAGGAACATCTCTTCCTGCATGAGGACAATAACCTCATGCTTTTGGTGGAACATGAAGCACAATGTCTGTCTTCAAGACGTGAGACACGGTCTTCTGAACATAGACTTCATCTGCCAGCCTGATTTTTTTTTTTTTAAACTGTCTATTGATTTTTCTACTTGTATAAGAAGTGGTGTACAGTGGGTGGAGCCAGACGAAGGGAATCTGTGTTCAGGAAAGTTGAGATCTGCGCAGCAAAGGGAGCAGAAACACAGTGGATGGGAATACAGCAGATCTGAATGTTTCTTTTTTTTTTTTTCCCCCTGATTTTGCGGGCAGTTTAGTGTGAATTTTTCAACCTGCCATTTAACCACAGGAGACCAAGTCTGCTTGTGCCTTGAATTTTCCCCACAACCCCCTAACCAAGACCCACACAATGAAATCTCTTTTATTAAATCTCTTTTATTAATTGTAGCATTGATTAGTGTAGGGAAACTGTTGGTCAGGGCCTGAACTTGTGATTGAACACCTGGAGCAAGGGCTGTGGCTGGCCTGGGGAACACAGGCAGAGTGCTTGCACCTGTGCTCCCCTGGCGATTGGAAGGGGTGGGCCCCGAGTACTGCTGCCCTGGGCTCATTTAAGGGCCAGCTGTGGAGGGGAGCATCTCTCTCTCTGAGGCTTGTTACTTATTGGAGGAATGTTGTTTGGGTGAGAGATTGCTGTCATCGATCATGTGAGTTTGGAACCTTTTGTGGGATGTTTTCTGCGTGTCTGTTGTTAAACCCCATAGTACTTTCCCTGGGATTAAAAAGAACATGCCTGAAGCAATTTTGCTTCTTTGTCTGCAAGACAATTAGCTATGCTAATTAATCAAGCAAGGTAGCGTTTCAGAAAAATGTATTTAAAATTAAGATTTGTTTTCTAGACGTTTCTTCTGTTAATGCTAAGAAATACCTTCAACTCTACATGCTATAGAACTTGTATTGCTACTTAGGGAAGAATGCGAGGAGGACTGGGCAGAGACAAAAATACTAAACAAGTCAGGTAAACAGTAATGGCAATCGATAAAAACGATGACAGACTGCCTGCCAGCTCTTGCATTTTTATCATTAGCCTTGTCATTTGATTGGAATTTCAGGTAGTGGCTACTTTTCTTAAAGCACTGAGTACTGTAGTTATTTGAGGAGAATCTCAGCAGATACTGGATTTTTTAAAAAATATGCATCTATAACAGTTATGACTGCGGAAGTTATGATTTGTAGAGTGATAGTCGTTACTTTCAAGGTGCGTGCTACATTTCTTGAATTTCTGTATTAGCAATGCAGTGGCTGGTGTACTTTAAAAAACATTTATTTTTATAGTGATCTTAATGGTACTGAGGCTTGCTTCATAAGCAGAGCCTCACAAATATTTAGAGGCACCTACTAGAGAAAACATTTCAAATCCCTAGGTCCCTAATTCTTCTAGCTGTTGGAAGGTTTCAGCCCTTGAATGTTGAAATCAAGGTAACTATGGACAAGGTAGCTGTGAAGTAGGACTTTTATGCTGTGTGAGTCTTGCTTCTGCTTGGTGAATTTTACTTTGAAGACCCTTTTTCGTACTCACCTTGGTGACAAAGGTGATTAAGGTATGCCTCTCCCTGTATAGTGAGCCAGAAGTTGAGTGGCTCACAAAAATTCATATATTGCTTCAAAGGCACACATTATTTATCCACTTTCTAAGTAAACTGCATGGAAAAATGTAAATGAAGCATAAAGCTCTTATGAATTGGGCCCTAAGCATTTTTCTTTTTAGCATATAAACTACTAGTCAGGATGTGATAGGAATGCATTCAACAGTTTTTTGAACTGTAATTATGTTTCTCTAGTGAAACTCAAATACTTGATATGGTCCTGCTGCAGCTATACTAGACAGGTAATAATTGGAAAATGTAACTCAGAGGTTTTATCTCTTACATAGTAAAAGGTAAGGTTACCTGCTGCATACAGAAGCGATTATGTTAAGTACAAAAAACTATGCTATGTTAATTTCACATTTGGAGACCTGCTCCGGAACTGTATTTCAAGCTGCAGTTCTGGTTCTTTTCCTTCTTTGAAACAGCATATAGATCAGGTCCTTGCAACCACTGAGGAGAGAACACTGGGGGCAGAAGGAAGATGCTGCCTGAGCATTCTCTCACTAGGAACATAGTTAATAAAGCTTCTATTTTCAATTGTAGCTGCGTTATTATGAGCTTGGAGTAATGAAGTTCCCTAACAATTATGGTGCTGTGACTCAGATGGTTCATTTTGTGCTACAGCCTGGAGGAACTGCAGACTATCTCTTCTAGATCCCAGGAGCCAAACTAGGTAATAGGTAAAGGTCCTTTTTTTTTTTTTTCTGGGTTACTGTTATGATGATGATGGGAAAAAAAAAAATCCCCCTTGGGGCTTCAGTGAGGTTTATCTGTAAGGTCTTTGCTATACTTGAATGATGCCATTTAGACTTCATATGCAGGTTGGAACCATAAATCTAGCTAAAGTAAAATTAAATTTGATTGATAAATTTAAAAAGAGAAATTATCAATCAACTAATCCACCTCAGCATTTATGTCTCTTACAAGTACTACTGATCTGGTGGAGTTGGATACTGTGAATGATCTTACAGATTTAGTTTATTTTTTGTGTAGCCCCAAATGTTCTGGATAACTTGCGTGTACGAGCCCTACTGCTCTGTCCTCTGCATGACAAGTTCTTGATGTCCTGGAGACATGGCAGGAAGAACTTGTCTATGTCTTTCATCTTTGGGAGTCTGACCCTGCTTTGACACCTGTACCTCTCCAGATCATTTTTCTTATTCATCTCCCTGGATCTGAATCACATTCTCTTTCAAGATTTTGATTATTACAACACGCAACTGAGAAAGACTTTGGCTCTGTAGTAGTTGCCAATTAACATCCAGATTCTTTATGGCACTCTCTGGATGTCTGCCTGGCATCCCCTCACTATTTTACCTTAACTTGCTCGTGTCACACTCTTTAGTACACACTATCAAAGGGGGAGATAATTGTTGCAATATGCCCAGATCGGTTTACTTCCAAATTTTCTGTGAAGCACAGCAGTTCTGTAATACCTGTCACATCTGCCTGACCTGTAACTTTGGCCAGCATATGTAAACGAACCCTGCAGTACATCCCAAACCTTGGAGACCCTTTGCTAATCTGCAGATAGATTTCATCTAAATGCCTTGTTGACATGTTCTCAGGGTGGTCTAAAGTTTATTCCTGCAGAAAAGAGACTTGGTACCTTGATTTGGTATTCCTCTTACTATAGGTAGTGATTGAGGCACTCATTCCACAAGCCAAGTGATTAAAAATATTTGCAAAGCTCTAAATATTAAGCAACACCTGCATTGTGCCTACCATCCTTAATCCAGCAGTGCAGTAGAAAGATCTGACTTGTCTGACCTGACAAGCAATTCAGCTAAGGTCTGAAGAAACAGGACTGAAATGGCCAGATGCACTGCTGATAGTGTTGATGTATATATGTAGCACAGAAAATGGGAAACATCACCTCTGTCCTTATTAGATCCTGGTGAAATGGCCTATGCAATATGTCTTCCTCGCTTACCACCAGGAGCACTGCAAAAACTTGACTTTTCATTTAAAAAAAAAAAAAAAAAGAGCAGTGTCAGATTTTCCTGCCTACTGTGCTTGATTTCAGACCCTGCTATTGTAGTTTGATCTCTTATCATCCAAGAAAATACCAGATCTTGGTGTAGGAGCTATACTGTAATTCCTCCTCAGCTGTCAAGGATGCTGGATGCTCCATAAAGGACAGACAGCCAGGAGCCATTGGTGATAATTGGCAGGGCAGAGACCTCACCAGCCAGGGACCAGTTGACAGAGACCAAGCAAAACAGACAGGTTGGCATGAGGATGACAGCCTTCATCATCCAAGCATCCAGACTATCATACAACTTGGAGGTGATGAGCAGGTCAGGGTACAAGCCTGAGAGTTAAGACTGGGACCAATGATGATAACCTAGGTCAGACACAGCCTAGTGATCTTCAGGCAAGCCTGTAATGATGAGTCAAATCAGGAAGTGTACCTGTTGGTCAGAGGCCACATCAGTGGTGTCCATGGCCCTGGGTTCAGCTGCAACATGTCTGGAGATGGGCCCTCTTACAGTGCTGCTCAAGGAAGGAGTGAATGTTCAGGTGGTCTTCCTCTTCTCTGCTCATTCTTTCTTGGCCACCTGCAGCAGGTTAACACTGCCAAAACCTCACACTGGGCATGGATAAGCAAACCAATATGACTTAAATGTTGCAAAGGAATGGGTTTATATTTTCTTTAAAGTAGAATTATTTCCCTGATTTGACTCCCTATACACAGAGCTGAAGTGCTTTAGCCTTAGGAAGAAGCTGTGTGGTCCAGAAAGGTACAGTCACACCTCAATTGCTCATGAATTCTGTAAGTGAGGCTTTAGAAAGCCTGACACAAAACCTTCTTGGTTAAAACCAAATGCTCTTTTGGGAGCAAAAAAAGGACAGTACAGTTTCAAATATTCTAAGTGTCTTTGAGATTTGAATTTTCAAACTTAACCAAACTGATAATGTAATTCTGTTAGTTTATTTTGCTGGCACTGAACTTTTCCTGGAGTGGGAGGATGACTGATGAAAATCAGTTGTCCTGTATTTGGTGGGAGTGCCCACCAAAATTAACATAAAGACTATATTGCAGCTTGACAAGTGAAAGGTCTGGGTAAAATCCATGCTGAAAACATAGCTACTGGGGAGCCAGGTGACCCATAAGTACTGTTACCACCAGAAGGTAACTGTGCTTTGCTGATTGAATCAATCTGAGGCAAAAACAGATGTAAAAATGACAATAAAAATAACAACCTGGCTCATCAGCTATACTACAGGTAGGAATTATGGTGATTTTACAGCGTGAATAGACTTGGCAGGTCTGAGCTTTCTCCAGACCTGCTCCAGAGGGCAGTCTTTACCTTAAATTCACTTACCACCCAAGAAAAGCACATGGGCTTTATTAATGCAGGTTTGCGTCTGTTTGTCACTGAAGTGCAAATGTCATTTTATCACTTCACTGGTCACAGCACCCTCTCTGGCCTTTAAGAAATGATATATTCCAGCGTTCTTTGTTTCTAACATATGTTCCATAAGGAGCCCAGGCATTTATTATGTTTAGTAAGGTTGGTTGGAAGACTGAGAGTGCTGCAGACAAACTTTCAGAGCAAGAATTAGGCTGTATTATATCTGGAGAGTTGTGAAAGGGAGTGTCACAGATTTTCTTGCTTGTTTACCAACTATTCAGGTTTGAGTGCTTATGCTAACCTTCATCGTGGCTGCATATGGTAATAGCATCAGCTCCATCTTTTTTAACAGACCAGCTAATACCAGGAAGGAAAGAAAAGCCACAAATAGGTTGCCTCATGCAATGAGCTTTATATCTGTTCTAAAGATGCCCTGAGATAAAGCAGTGTTCAGTTAGCAATAGAGATGAGTCTCCATAGGATGGCAGTAAAACACAGTTTGTTTCCTAAATGTGTGTGGTGAGTATCAAAAAGGATCATGTGGCTGTGACACACAAGCCTGCATTCAGTTTCTGAACTGTCTGTAAGCCACAAATAAATTCTTTATCCTGCCAGTGCTTTGCTTTTCCATCTGAGATGTGTATGTGTGTGTGCATGCACAGGAAGGATATCTCACTGATCATTCAGGGGTTAGTGAGGATAACTGTCGCTGACGGAGTGCAGTGCTTGGGTCTCCAAGAGAGGAGGATGTACACTGCAGCCCAAGGTGCATCCAAACCAATTTTTCTCTCATAGGAAGTCTAACTAAACCTGTTTCCCTCAGTGAGAATTGCAGGTGTTTTATCTCTAAGACAGTAGCAAAGGGGCTGGCAAATTCCCACTGTCAACTCTTTACTTTGGGAATAATGAGCAAGCATGGGAGAGAGCACCATCAGTGCTATGTGAGCCGTCTGTCCTAACAGCTAGTAGGGCCTCCTGGGCCAGCTGTGTACACAGGCAATGAGTAGTCCTCGTCCTTCTGGAACACACCTTTGACAGCCTGCCTCAGCTGGATGGAGGATGCTGCTGTTGAGCCCTAAGTGAGAGAAGGCATAGGAAGAGCCATGCAAAACCAACACAGAAGTGGAATTCTTGAAACTTTTGTACTTAGTAACTCAAGAGAAAAAACACAGCTGCAAAAAAGGTGTAGAATCCTAAGAGAAAAAAAATGGAGAGATAGGAGACAGCAAATCAGAAAGATCAAAGATCAGCTTGCTTCCAGCGGAAGCCAGTCCATCCCCTCCTGGCTGGTGGGTACTCAGTGGGTCCTTCATGCACAGTGGTGACCGTGTCAGTGAGTAGCCCCAGCTAAGTAGTAGATTGGTTCTACCAGATTGCTGTATGTATTAGTCAACAAGTAATTGCTCTATGCTCCTGGGTTGTTCATATCCCCTTGTGCTTGACAAAGATGTTGAAAGAAAAGATGTTGAAACAAAAGTGAGATGGAGAGGAAGGGTTACACTCGGTTCTTGAAGTCCTGCTGCTCTCTTAGCCTGCATGTTTCTTACTTCTTGCGTTCCTGTGCATGGGGTGGTGCTGGGGGGAAGCTCTTGTGACGTAACCCACCTGCACTGTGACTAGTGGGAATTTCGCTGGTATTAGTGGTAAGTTAGACCACTGTGATATGTAAGTGGGAATCCCACCTGGATTTTGCCATTTTTCTCTGCACCATTACTGTTATCTGATGTTTATAGAGAAACACACCATCTTAATTTTCACCATTGTACACTCTGTATTTCTTTGTTTTGTGTGTGTACAAGGACATAGAAAGTTTCTTTCCTTAAAAATTGTCCTTTTTCTTTTTGTACAAAATTCTTGACTAGCCAAAGATCTTTTGTGTCACATGCTCAAGAGCTAGACTGCCTGAGGCAGTCCCTCTGGATTTGCAGCAGAATCAAGTAATTTCTTGATGGGCAGTTCCAGTGATCATGATCTTAATGAGAAGATTAATTGCAGTAGGTGGCAGGTGTCTAATTTCTAGGTAGGATGATACAAGTTTCCTCAGCAAGATTACTGAATTCACTCTTGAGTACCTACTTGCTTGAGAGAGAGAGACAAATATTTTGAAGCTCAGAGATGGCCCTGAAATACTAAATAAATGGTGTGGATAGCCTTCCTGAAGAAAGAGTAAAGAAGTTAAAATATTTTGTGTATGGGCCAGTTAAGGGAAAAGAACTTGTAATCTCCACATATCCGAAGAATGTAAACATGGAGGAAGAATACAAATTATTTAGTGGACACCAGGGAGTAATAACAATTTTAAAAATTGAGATAAGAACTGAGACAAGGCAGAGAAAGGATGGCTGTTCTTTGGGAAACAAGGAAAGTGTCATGTGCACGATCCACTGCTGTATCTGGAACAGCTGAGTAAGCACTCAGTGCTTTTCTGCTGGATCCTGTACGGGTCCTCAGAGCTTAGGCAGTAACGTTGCCAATCAGGAAACTGTGAAGGATTTGGGTCAGTATGGCTTTCAGGGACATCAGTGTGCCAGCAAAATGGGGTTATCATGCTCATGCAGGTACTGGGGAAGATATGTGGCCTCAACCAGGGATTGAGTCCTGCAGCCCTATCCATGCCCAGGGACTGGCTGGCTGAAATGTCTCAGAGCTGCTCCTGAATCACCCTAAACCTAGAAGATCCATCGGGGAAGCTAAATATCTGTTTGAGGCTTTCCATCAGGGCAGATTTGCCTCTAAATCTAGCTGTTTTCATACACATTAAGAAAAGGGCTCTCCTTACAGCTAAGTTGGGTGTTTGTGAACTGTTTGCTTTAATTATGGGCTATTTGTAGGGTGTTTTCTAATACGTTTTATCTACTGCTTGATTTGGTAAAGACTTTTTAGAATAAGAAAATGAATGACTAGTAGCTAATACATGCTCAGAAGATGGATTCTCTGGAAAGTCCACAGACTTGATGGGAGAAGGGGATGTACTGCTGAGTGACAGAGAAGAGCTAGGGAACGCTGATGTTTTCAGAAGCAGGAGGGAAAAACCTCAGATTTGTCCAAAAATAATTAGGGGAGGGCTTCTTTAGAAGGGTAATATGGCTGATAGTCCAGCTGAAGTGATTCTACACCAATGCGTGCAGCATGGGTAATAATCAGGAGAAGTTGGAAACCATGATATAATTAGAAAGCTATGACTTAATTGCTATTAGAGAAATGGGGTGTGACAAGTCACACAACTGAAACCCTGCAGTTGAGGGCTACAAGCTTTTTAGAAGAGACATGCTCCAAGGAGACTTCACTGTGGGCTTTTGCTATTTAAAGGGGTCTTATAAAGGTGGAGTCCGACCTTTTACATGTCTTTATAGCAATAGGACAAGGGGGAACAGCTTTAAACTAAAAGAGGAGAGATTTAGGTTAGATGTTTGGAAGGAATTCTTTTACTCAGAAGGTGGGGAGGCACTGGAATAGGCTGCCCAGAGAAGCTGTGGATGCCCCGTTCCTGGAGGTGTTTAAGGTCAGACTGGATGGATTCCTGGGCAGTCTGATCCAGTGGGTGGAAGCCCTGCCCGTGGCAGAGGGTTGGAACTGGTTGGTTTTTAAGGCGCCTTCCAACCCAAGCCATTCTATGATTCTGTGATACTGCTCTCTGGAATACTGTTATCCAATACGTAATCAAAGGGTAAAATCACTGTCTTATTGCTATCAGAACTTTTGGTGTCTATTTCTAAAACTTTCAGAGAGAGCTTAAGAATAGAAAGTGCAAATATACAAGACTAACATACACAAGACTAACATACCACAATGACAAATTACAACAACAACAACAAAAAACAACAAAAACCTATTATCAGAATTATGGCAATTTTGAAACATTATTTCCTTCTTAATGGATCTTTACGAAATTATTAAAGATGGTTTTTTAGTAGTCTTTATTGAAGCAAATGCATTAGAGGATCAGAACAGTAATGCTGTCTGTTAAAATGTATTCATGATAAACAATGTGGAATTAAAGCGTTTTTCATGAAATATCTTTTTGAGGGATATAATGGAGGTACTATGCATTTAAGACATGCTGTTGCACAAGCAGAAAGCGTTTGGTAATTAGTGGTTGGGACCTGGAAGGCAGTGCTACACTTTGCTCACTGCAGCATGGTTGAGAAATGTCTGCCAAGTCAGTATATTGTGTCTGACTTCAGAACTATACAGCCCTGGTTACTCCCACTGACATTGATCCAAGTTGCCAGAGTCGAGAAGCCTTGAAAACCAAGCTCCGCAGCAGACAGGAGACTAAGTCAGTGAGAAAGTTCTTCATCAGTGATTCATCTGTCACTGGATCTAGTGTGCTGGCCTTGCTCTGGCAGGAGTCAGTGCTGCCTTTTCTTTCTCCTAGATCTGTCTGGGGACTGGGATCTTCTCTATAAAGAGCTGTGCAGAGCTTTTACACCTACTGGAAAGCAATGACCAAAGGTTTTGGAAGTTGACTGTATAATCAACTGAGGATGTGAGCAGAATGTTTTGGTTTTCACTCCTTGGCTTGTGTTATCCTTTTGTATTCATGAACTTAAGACCTTGTGGTATGTTGCTGAATGGTTGGATCTTTGTTGCTGGTGTTTGAGGCATACTAGTGGCAGTTCAGCTCATGAAAGGCATGCATCAGTGATTGGCCACATTTCCCTCTCTATGCCTGTTCCCCCCACCCCCCCCTTCAACAATTTGATCTGTCAACTGTTGCATATACGTAGAGAAACTTGCATCTGCTGATACATAACTGCTGCTCATCACGACTTCTCCTGGCTTGGAAATGCTTAACAAATACTATTAGACAATGTACACACAACTTTACTAACTGCCAAAGACAGGCCTCCAATCAATTGATGGTTTGACTCTTGATATTACAAAATAGGATTTGGGGAGTGAAGCTCAGAGATGTTTGAATTAATTGAATAATTCATTTTAGCATTAACATGATGAAAGAACAGATCCCCTGTTGGGAATTAATGTATAATGCATACGTGGAATTTTCTGCATGCCTTTTATCACTCAAAGCAACTGTAGGCAAGATGGTAACGTGGAAACAATTAAAATTTAAACAAAGGAAATGTTAGTGAAGATTTTTGTGAAGGAGAAGTAAAATTGCAAATATTTCATAGGATTTACAGGAAAGGGGTTTTTTTGCTCTTTCAAAGTGGCATAGCAGCGGAATTCAGAACATACATATAACCAATCTGTCTTTCCGTGGGACAGTGAGAGACTGCATTTCTTAAACGTAAGAGAATAAAATCCTAAGCAGCAAATGAAGACTTATTTGTATACTGGATTTTATTTAAATTACTTTGCTTATAAAACTCCTCTAATATAACTTGTCATAGGTAGAACATTGGTTCAAAGTGAGAGAAAAGGTAGGAGTAAATAGCTTGCTATGAGCCAGCTTTATGCATATTCTTCCTATTCTTGGCCCTGAATCTCCAAGAAGATGCAGATCCACTGTCTAAATCCTGAATTATGGAAAGCAATAATTAAATTCCATGCAAGCTCTTCAGCCTGGCTCTGGCCATCTTTTGTGAGGGTGGTGACTTGTCAGCATCAGTATTGTGGGATCTGCCGGTCTGTGGCTGGGAGTTTTATAATAACCAAATGAAAATGTCAGCAGTGAATCTAGGTGCCAGAACCTGGCTTTCCCTCCTCCTTACACAAAGCATATGAGGATGAGACAGCTCATCTTTGAGCAGAAATCCAGAAACAGATCTTAGATCTGCAAATTCTTCTTGTTTTTAATGAAAAAGGACCAGTGTAATTTACCTCTCTAGAGCAAACTTACAAGTAGTCAACAGGGCACATATGTGTAAGATTGGTTCTGCAGCAATAACAATAACTGCAAGAATATTTTGATTGTGGTTTTTGTGTTTTCTGACGTTGCTTGTTTGGTAGTGGAAGTGAGGAAGAGAGACTTTCCAGCCTATAAAAATTCTCTCCTGAATATATAGTACATGCAAATTATGCAGAAAAATTGAAATGTCATGATTTGTATTCTTTCACTACCTGCCTCCTTCCACCAAGAAGTCCTAAAAACTCTGACTGGAAACAGTGGAGCATTTTGATGCTCATTAACAATGTATTTCCAGACTTCTGAGTAGAGTTATTTAATGTGATTTTGCCGAACCAATTGCCAGAACTCTATTACAAGTCCCAAGATTAGACTCATTATGCCCCATCTAATGGCACAGTGTCTTAACATAAGTAGTTATGGGTGTCTGCTGCCCTTCTCCCCTGACCCTCTTGCTAGCTAGATCTCTCAGGGATTCCTCCATTCTAGGACTTTATCAGTTCTGAAAAACTTCAGAGATGAGTGAGCAGGAAGTCTTCTTGTCTGTGGCTGTTGGATTTGGGAGTTGGGATGAGCCTTTAAAGGTAGAGCAAAGCAATAGCTGCTGTGTTGCTCTGTGATGTCTCACCTGGTCACTCCATCTCCACTTGCAGAACAGGCATCTCAGAGAGCTGCTGAGGAGCATCTCCTA
Source organism: Penelope pileata (assembly GCA_013396635.1). Lineage (NCBI taxonomy): Eukaryota > Metazoa > Chordata > Aves > Galliformes > Cracidae > Penelope > Penelope pileata. Next base: position 258,982 of record WBMW01000464.1, read on the forward strand.
TGACACATCATAGCAGCTGACCTAGAGCTAGTGAAGAAGGACCTGGCATTGCTATTGCAGTTGGTGCTAGCAAAGGGAAGAGCAGAACTTTAGCAGGTCAGTGGGTGTGCTGTGTATTGACAGCTACAGCTTGGTTCCACTGTATTGTAAATGTTGACATAAATGGTGAGTATCAAAAGCCGCCTAGGTTACTTTGCTGATGTCACACTTTTTTTGCTTAGCTGCTGGAGAGCACAAAAGAAAGCTATCGGCCACTATAGCCTCTGTGGCACATGTTCTGTAGCAACAGGAGTGGCATCTGTTGACAGATTAACTGTCTTTCCCTGGTTACTGGGGCCTTGAAAGGTTTCAAAAATCTCAAAGTAAGCCCAGGAAAAGCAAAGCTTCGAGTGCAGAAATACAGACCTGGGGCAGCATCTGCAATACGCACAGTTCTATAAACCATGTGGGTAAATTTTAGCTTGCCCTTCTATGTCCACAACATTCTGGGTATGAATTTGGCACTGGGTAGTTCTAGTCTGCAAATCCCTTTTTCTGTTCTGTCAGTGATTATTGTAAACTCAAAAGCTGTTGTTAAATTAGGCAGCAGCTCTCTGTAGCCAAAACAAGCAGTGACCAGGTCCCTTGGGATGCAGTCTTTCTGCAAAGTGTTTGAGGCACCTGCCTCAGAAGAATGTGAAAACCCCATGTAGGTTTGCTTTCACAAATGTTTCTTCACGCCAGCTTTAATTTATGCTTAAATGTCCCATGGTGTTCACTGTTCAGAGAAAGAAAGCCCTCTGCAATAGAACATTAGACATGCTTCCAGACTGCAGCTCCAGGAGCTATAGTTGCATGCTGGAGAACAGATGTTCTCCTTACTCAATCTTCGGACTATTTGCATTGTGGCATTTGTAATTCATGGTCTAATGATGTAATGTATTTTGAAATTATGCTGTAAAAAGAGGCTCTCCCCACCCAGAATTCAGCACCAAGCCAGGAGCTGTGGCACCTCTTTATTACGCAAGGCTGATTCCTGGTATCTGCTCTTGTACAGCCCCAGACTTGGGCCCTGAACAGTATTTTTCACACGGAGTAAAAAAATCATGCACACATAAAATATGAATTCCTCACTAAAAATGCGTATGTATGTCTGGTGTCTACTACTGGTAAATATTGCTCTGTTTCTTGATGCAGAAATGGTCACTAGTGAATTAGATGAGGTACCTATCTGGGGATTGAGGTTTATTGAGAGGAAGATATTCTCATTGTGATTAAGTGAAGGGCTGAACTTCTGAATATTCTGAATTCAGGGCCTTTTGGAGCACAGGTCAGAGCAACTCATTGTAAGATGATTCTTTTAGAATGTTTCTTTGGCTTAGACTAGATACTTACTCTCAGTAGCTGCTGTTAGCTACCGAGCTACTCTCAGTAGCTGCTGAGGTGAAGGCTACCCTTGGCTAGAATTGTTTTCACAAGCATACAAAGGCAACTGAATGCCACAAATTGCCCCAGAAACTATTTGTCTAGTTCTCTTAAATTCCTTTGTTGCTATTCACTAGACAAGCCAGTATTTCTCTGCGTTGAAGCACAGTTGTAATTTGGGTATCATTGTTAAGTAGATACCTGAGATAAAATGAAATAAAAACAGCATCAAGAGCTCAAATCGCTATTGTTTCACTCCCTATTTCTGGATTAAACTTTGCAAATAGCTGAGTAATATACCTACCAGGCTGTGTTCTGCTCAAAGTGTATGTTTATTATGATGACATCTGTTCCAATAAAACATGAAAAATGAAGTTCAGATCAGCTTTTATATGGTGTGCTGTGTATATACATGGTCAGCTGGTCTGGTAAAATGAAATGCAAATATGACTCATTGAATATAAAGCAAATTTCAAAGCTCCACTGTTTCTAGAGAGAGTGCCGCAGAGTTACAGCCTTGCAATTGAATGAAGATTGAATGAAGAGTTTTGCATATGGAGGTATGCAGAGATATACAGTGGGTTCAGCATCTCTGCCTAAGACTATCATCATCTGCTTCTTCATTCAGGCTGGAATAAGAAGGTAATGAACCAGCTGCCTGTTGTTGAGGAGGAGATTGTACACTTCACTCATAAGAGAGAAGCATCCATGTATTTTATTGCTATAAAGTAGTGATTTAACAAAGCTTAGGTGACTTAACAAGGTTTGTGATGGCAAGGTCACTTGATTATGTACTGAATACAGAACTGAGTCAGACAAAATTGTTAGGGAGACCCTCCCTTTGAGTCATGATGTTCAGAATGGACCGCCTGGCCAACGGTTTATGTGTAAAAAGTTATATGTGCAATCAATCCTTTATATCACTCAGTACCATATAGCAAGTTATCAAGCTATTAGCAGATAAGAAGTGCCCCAGTCTTGCAAGAAGAAAAGTTTCAAGAAGCTAGCTATTAGTCACTTACTGATTATCTATAGCCAGTAAGGAATCTCTTGACCTCAAGGAGTAAGCTTGAGAGGTGTCCCTGCTCAAAGGGCAGATCTTGCTGCCATGCAAGGAGAGCTCCACATGCTCTGGCTATCCTCTGTTTCTGGAGTAACATGATTGACTACTGATCATATTTGCATATTAGCCATATTTGACTGGTGCACACTATCTCCCCTGAATCCACCTTGAGCCCAGTTCAACTATCACAACCAGACCTGTCTATCACAGCCACCACTGATGGTAACCTTAGCAGGGTTATGGGTGAACGGTCAGTTTTGGGGTAGGCTGAAAGAAGTATGTTGCTGTTTGTTTATAGCATACTGGCTGCCTGATACTATAGAGAGCAACTAGAACCATAGAGTCATAGAACAGTTTGGGTTGGAAAGGAGCTGTAAAGATCATCTTGTTTCAAAACCACTGCTGTTGGCAGATGTCCTTATCTGCTAGATCAGGTTGCTCAAAGCCCCATTCAACCTAGTCTTGAACTTCAGGGATGGAGCGTATCCACCTTCTCTGGGCAACGTGTTCCTGCGCCTCACTGCCCTTACAGTGAAGAATTTTTTCCGTATGTCTAATCTAAATCTACCCTCTCTTCATTTAAAATAACTACCCTTTGTTTTATTGCTACAGGCCATGGTAAAAAGTCTCTTCATGTGTTTCTTATAAGCCTTCTTTAAGCATAGAAAGGCTGCGATAAAATCTCCCTGCAACCTTATCTTCTCCAGGCTGGACAGCCCCACCTATCTCAGCCTTTCTTCATAAAAGAGCATTCCCAGTATTCTAATCATCTTTGTCACCCTGCTCTGAACCTGCTTTAATAGGTCCGTGTCTCTCTTGTGCTGCTGTATCTATCCAGACTTTAGTCAGGTCATCTGGAGCAACTGTCTCAAGCACATAGGAGAAGCTCAGAGAAGCGAGAGTTTACAGGTACTGCCATCAGGCTCATCCTCCATGTGGAGAAAGCAGGGAGAGCTGTCGTTTTAGCAGCAGTTACTAGGAGCTAGAGGAATTTGGAAGACTTTTTTTTTTCTCTCCGAAGTCAGCCACCCCAGACATTTCCTCACTAGCCTGAAGCATAAAATTTTAGAAATCAGTGCACTATCCATATCTGTTTGTTCCATCTGCCTAACTTTACTTGGATAAATGGATTAGCTATATCATATTTTTTGAAGTACTAAACTCTATGCTGAAACTTCAGTAGGTAATAGGGAAACTGTTAGGTCATGGCTTCAGCTAGTGATTGAGCACCTGGTGAAGGGGTGTGGCTGGCCTAGGAGCACAGGCAGATTGTTTGCACCTGTGCTCCCATTGTGACCCAAAGGGGTGGGCCCATGGTGGGGCTGCCCTGGGCTCATTTAAGGGCCAGCCATGGAGAGGAGCATACCTGTCTCTGAAATTTGCTGTTGACTGGAGGAGCATCGTTTGGGTGGGAGATTGCTGTCATTGGTGAGTCAAAACTTTTATGCGTGTCTGTTGTTAAAACCTATAATGCTTTGCCTGGGATCGCAAAAGAACCTGTCTGAAGCAATTTTGCTTCTTCATTTGCAAAACAGGTAATTATTACCATATCAAGCCTCCCTTTGTACTGGATTATTTTTGTAAATGTTGTAGCCATTGCACCACAGTAAACTGGATCGTTATTGAGTTGCCTATACTGACAAATTGCTGAGACATTATGCCTTTTGTCAGTCTGGACGTTTCATGATGTGAGTTTGGAATCAGTGTTTCAAAGAGAATTGCCTTCCCTCAACAAGCTAGGAATTACTTCACTGCCTCATACACCTTGCAAATACTTCTCTTTTCTTATCACAGCAGAGCTCTGAACAGAAGTCCTCTGGTTAACAGGAAGGGGAAAGAATTCAGTGTATTGTAGGAATTAACTGGGCCAGTAAAACTTGTGCAAGATTTAAATGCTAAATGAGGGAAGTCATATTTTTATCACTGTACAGAACAGAAGGCGGGGTGGTGGAGTTAGATTTTACTGATTCTTTCTGAGGAAAGATTTTAATATCTGGTAAAATTACAGAGTTAACTACTGAACTGTATCATTTGAGAACACAGAGGCAAGCTTTAATTTCCCACAAGTTTGTCTGCAGACTGCTAGACCTCTGGTTACCACTGCTGATTAGTTGCTTCCAACATGTTTCAAACTACATTTAAAAGAAAAGAAGATAGAATAATGGGTAAAAATAGTGAAAAAGCAGTGTCTGACATCTCTGTGTATGAAGTGTTGCACAGGTGTCAGGGTTGTTTCCTCAGAAAGGACAGGACAATTGATTCCTTGTACTGAGGTTCCATTTGAAGAGTTTGAAAAAAGAAAAGAAAATCTTTTTTAGTCAAATTGTCCTCTCTGTTAACCTATTGGCTTCAATAGAGTTTGATATGAGTAAGCAGAGATGCCAGCTTCTATGCTTCATGCTGCTCAGTGGAGCGTTTGCCAGTAGCTTGATTCATAGTGTAGCCTTCAGATAGGCACAGATGGAAGTGAGTAGTATTTCTTTTCCACTGATTTCAAGTTGCCAGCCAATTCAGCACAGTGTTTGGGACTCTGCTTTTGGGTTCAAGGTAGAGTCTCACAGAGGTGTTCAATGTGTTTACAGATACAGTATTTTACAGCTTGTGCTGAGTGCAGTAGGGTAGGTTGTTAGTTGTATTGGGATTGTTCCAGTTCTGTGACCTCTTGAAGGTCAAAAGATGCATGCAGTTACCTGACTTAAGACAAACCTGTGTAACAGAGCAAGCATGGCAAGCAGATAAACAAGGGATGGGAACAGATCACAGAGAATCATGCTGAGGTTCATAAAGGGTAAGTTTTAACTCTGTGGGTCAGGATCTGAGTCAGTTCCTTGGCCAGACATAGGCATATCTGTGGCCAAACTGGGAACAGATATACCTACAGTGTACCTCAAGTAGGAACTGAACCAAGTTAATGCCTAAGCCATTAAAACTGGTTTAATGGAGCCTCTGGGCCTATGAGCAGGTGTGTGGGTGGATGCTCAGGTGAAGATGATCAAGGCTAGTAAAGCTGGTTAATGCCCTAAGTTTCAGCTTCCATTAACATGCAAAGTGTGAACTGCTAATTGATAAAGGATCAGGGACATCTTTTGTTTTAACTGCTTCAGATCACTTCATTGTCTCTTCTGCTTCCTTCACCTAACTTGAATGATGAAAACTTGAAATCAGTTCTGCAGAAGTTAAGGTGGGTGGTAATGCTTACATCTGTGAAGTTGTGTTCCCATTAAAACCGGTAAGGGGAAGCTTTTGACTTTATGGGTGGAGTGGTCATATCCTCAAAGATGGGAGAGAGAATAGTGTCTGAGGAGGAGTCATACATTGTAGGCAATGTAAAATTTTCACATACAAACTCTTCATACTTTTAAGCCACAGGTAAAATATTTTGCGTTCTCCTAATGAATTCTAGGTTTTCATCATGCGTAGTAATAGTATTTTGGAGTAGTGAATTGTTTTGCTCAACATCCAAAGGCTGAACTAACTAGTGCAACAGATTACTATTTTGAAAAAGGTTAGAAGCTCCTTGCAGGCAGTATCATAGTGACCTTGTACTATTGCTCTTGCAAGGGCAATCTGAAGCTGCTTCCTTCTTGTACACTGACCCCCCATGGATATTGAAGACTAAGAAACGTGAGCTTCCCTGTTCTGGAAGTTGAGCTAGAAATACTGTGGCATCGGGGTTTCTTGAGAGGTTTCCAGCATGTCTTGTTTTGGACTAGCTGGACATATGGCAGGAACAGACTTTCGTGTGGTGTTTCAGTAGTGTTTTTCCACTGCTATTCACTGATACAACCAGCAAGGGCAGAGGGATGCGAAAATAATTAAGGCAACAAATAAATACTGTCTGCTTTTTCAGAGCTCAGAAGTTTGCCTTTTACTTCAGAACTTCTGCTGAACCAGTTTCAATCTAGAATTACTACTACTTTAGCTGGTGGTGTAGGGTATTTTTACATGCGTCTCTGTTCTCTTCTCATACCGGCATTCACCAGTCATTACCAATAGACACCGGATGAGGAGTGATAGAGGACTTTATAGTGCCAGGAGAGTTGGTTTCAGAATCTGAAGAGAGTGGAGCTGGCCAGAGGGGGGAAGTGACTGGCAAGAAACAGGACACAGTGGGAAGATGGAGCCACTTGAGCTTCTGGCCTCCTGTACCTTTAAACATCTATTTTGAGGGTTTGTGTGTGAATCTTACCTTCCACCTATTTGATGCTGGATCCTTTCTGTCTACTGTTTTTCAATAATTAAAAAAAAAAAAAAGGAAAAAAAGCGTAGACGTTCCATCCAGATGCTGATTTATAACAGTCTAGACTGTATTTCTCGTGAGGGGCGTATGATGCCACTGTCTTAGCTTGGAGCCATTTGCACAAGGGTAAGGCATTGCAGACTGAAATCATAATCTTGCAAGCCCCTCCCTGTGGTATGTGTTTAACAATTCATGTTTAAAATGGAGGAGGTCACCCCTTGCTAGAAGTCTTTTCAGCCCGGTTGCTTTCAGCCCTTCCTGTCCTAAAGGAATCCCGATTTCCTATCCCAGCTTTCCATGGGCTATTGTAGAGAGAAAAGAATCAAAATTCTCCTGCATCCCTCTGTTTTGGCCAACTCTCTCCTATGTACATATGATTGCAATTACACTTACCTTACGCTTGCCTCTCTACACTGTGCATGTAGAAACTTCTTTTTTTATTGAAGGATCTGATGCCTGTCTGCTCTGAGCATTGTAGTCCTTAAGGGACTTGGAGAGATCTGCTCTGCAAGAGCTTGCGGTGAAGCAGAGTTTGGAGGATATATTGCCTCTTTCTTCCTTCTCTTGGATCAAAATTAAGCTTGCAAAGTGATCTCTCAGGGATGCTCTCTGCCATGCTTCTGAGTCCCTTCCACTTGATGTGCTCAGAATTAGGTGGTGGTGGGGAGGGGCATAGTCTGAGAGCTCTGCTATAGAAGAATTTAGATGTTTTAGCATCAGATATCCGTATATTTCCATTTGCCTTTCTTTAGGCTAAATATGACAGAATTCAAGCCCTGGAGTGTGTCCAAAGAAGGACAATGGAGCTGGTAAAGGATCTGGAGCACACATGAGGAGTGGCTGAGGGAACTGACATTGTTCATTATGGAGAAGGGGAGGCTCAGGGGAAACCTTATCGCTCCCTGAAAGGAGATTGTGGGTGGGAGTCGGCCTCTTCTCCCGGGTAATAGTGATGACAGGTAATGGCCTGATGTTGTGTTGAGGAGGTTCAGGTTGGATATTAGGAAAAAAATTCTTCTGAGAAAGAGTGATAATGTATTGGAACAGGACAGACTGCCCAAGGAAGCAGTGGAGTCACTGTTCCTGGAGATTTTCAGGAACCGTGGAGATGTGGAACCAAGGGATGTGGTTTAGTGGGCATGGTGGTAATGGGTTGATGGTTGGACTAGATGATCTTGGAGGTCTTTTACAACCTTAATGATTCTATGATCCTTTGGTTCACTGGGAACCTTTCTGTGGATTTGGCTGTGCATTGGCTCAGCTGGTGGTTTCTGGGTGAAGAAAAACTTTAAGCATGCGCTTTGTCCTTGAGTCATTTTCACAGGATGTATGCATTTGGAAGGAGCCTTTTAGGGAGGAATTCCAGCATTTGCTCAAGCTTCTCAAAACGTAACGCATTAAAAATATTGTTCTTTGGCTTTACAGTAAAGCATGCAACAGTGCTGGGATTTATAAGCCCATAGTCTTTCCTTAAATAGGCATGTGAACGCACACAGAAGTTGTACAGCAGCACATTCTGTACAACTCCAGAGCTGTCTGTCTCTCTATTTTGGAACTTCCTTTCCCTGCACCATTTGCATCCAGAACGACTACTGCAGTTGTCACAGAGCACATATATAGATGTGCTATCAAGCCATAAGTCCGTTTTCTTTATCGTTTCTCCCCTGGACGCAGCTGAATGAAGGGGGAAGGCTCATAGAACTTTTATACACATCCCTTTGCTAAAGGGCGTTCCTGGCTACTCCTGTATCGAGTCCCTCAAGGAACATGCTAATTATTAGCCTGGATAATGGGTTAACTACAACAATCATTGCTATGAATTTGCAGCTTGACCTTAATTATTTAAAAGCAGCCTGCACAACCTGAGTAGCCCTATGTCCTCTTTGGGTGGTAGGTATCATCTACCATGTTAACCTTATAGGAATGAGCAAAGGGAACACTTCATTTTGCTGGCATTTTACTTTAAATGTGTATTTTATCACAAAATGAGCTGGTTTTAATTTGGAGTATATTATTTCTCATCTTCAATGGCATTGCAGTCTGCCAGAAAGGCATATACCTTGGATCCTGTCACCATTGTACATCAAGTGGCTAACAATAGGCATTGTTCTTGTAATTGTTAACAGATGATAAAAGCATTTTGAGAGGAAGAACTCTATCTTTTTGGAAACATTATAGTCTGTTCTTCATAGTGGCTACTTCTTGAATTCAATCTCCCTGGAACTCAAGGTATTACTAAATATCTGTTGATCGTCTCCTTCTCTCCACTTCCTCTGGCATCTCTCCAAATATCTTTCATCCATGCATTTAGCTGCTAGAGAGATGGCTAAGGCTGTACTTTCTTTGTACTTCGTCATCTTTGCTAAGATGATCTCAGTATGTTGTACTTTCTGTCACTGCAGTGGCTTGGGTATCAGTGTACGTGACACCTAGAAAGTGCATTTCCAATTCTTAGCCAATGTCATTACTGTGGAGATGGATTGGCTCAACAAGCATGAAAGCTGCAGTGTGAAACCTCCTATCTGAATTATGTCAAGTAAAGGACAAAGAGCTGAAAATTTCTCAGACTTTGATTGCAGGTTGCTTTAAATCTGGAAACATTTGAAAGTCTGGGCTAAATCTTCTGTGCCACACCTTTTACCTTACTGTCAGCAGGGCAACTGGAGATCAGCAGATCCTGTTCAGCTGTTGGGTGTCTGGATCTGGACTGTTTGCAGAATCTTGCTTTCTGCATGGAAGATGCCAGTGCCAATATTCTGCACCTCTGCTCTACACATCAATACATGTAAGATACTTAAACTGGAGAAGAGGTATGCCTTAGGATGTAAGGTGGGGGCAGCAGGCCTAGATGTATTCCTTGTTCTTTTATTGGCATGAGGTAGATATGTTGGCATTGCATTACCTCAGGCCCTCCTCAAATTATTTCTCTCTTAAATCATGGCTGAGACATGAGGCGCTATGTTGCTCCATGTAAATAGATAAGCTCATTTAGAAGTGCTCTTGGGGACCCTATCCAGCTTCCTATTGCCATCCATTTTAATAGAGACTGGGAATTTAAACGTGTGGATGGGTGTGTATTTCCTCTGTGCTTTGGCGTCCTGTTGGTAATCTGCAGTATCAAATGACCATTGTGTGATCCTTGTATGTTAATTAATGTTGAACAGACATTTGAGACAGAGGAGAAGGTATCATACAGAAGATAAACCATGAATTCAAGTTGTTATCCTGATCCCTATAGCAATCCTAGTGCTGACTAATCACAGATCATGCATCTACTTACCATTTACTGACCTGTTAGGAAAAAATAATAGAGGGACTGTTGCTTTTGCAGTGTTCCTTTTTCTTCCTTCTTTGCTGCTGAGGTCATATGATTTTTGAGGAAAGGACTGTCTCTACCTGTATGTCTAATTAATAGTGTAACAAGTCACTAAGCTCCTGTTGAGAGAAGCGATGTAACAGAACTGAAACGAGTCATGTGAATCAGAGTATATTATTAACACTTTTTTGGCTTGACAGACTATGCAGCAAATGCATTAAGCAATGGGGAGAGATAATAGGAAATGCACTGGCATTTTCAAAACAACACAGCAAGGACTTAAAACTTGCCTAGTCCATTAAAGGACCATGTTTGATTTTTAAGTGAAACTCTTCTAAATGCCTGTTCCACATGTAAGGGAAATTAGATTGAAAATGATTATATTACTTTGTACTAATAGTGGCACCAGAGGAAACACAGCCTGGATTTCCAAAGGTATTTAGATGTTTAAATACACCAGCAAGCATCTTGAAGACTTGAAAACTGCTGAAAATCGCACTGAGGATCTCCTGTCTGAGAGTAGATACAGGTTTGAAAGGGTAATGCTGGCTACTTGCATGTTGCCAATAGTTTCTGCTGTGCTCTTACTCCATACCCCTCTCATTGGAGTATGAGTATTTTGCAGCATCTGGCAAGAGAGAAACAATTTTTAAGTGAGGAAATATTACCAATAAATTTGCTGTCTCTGTGAGGGAGATTGAAAAGCAGCGGAGATAAAACAGAGTACTGATAAGTGAGATAAGAGAAAACTCCTAATAATCTGTGATTTTTATTGCATGAAACAGCAGGTCTTTGGGAGGTTGTTTTTCAAAGCAGTGTTCATCCAGCTGGGCTGAAAGGAGACTTCTTACCCTTACTTCTGGATCTGCATGGGAAACTGCGTCTCACCATGGGAAGTTCATTTGAGACTTGCGCTGCAGGAGATGTGGCTAAGGGGTGATTGGAGAGCATGTTGCATGTATCCCTTGCTCTTTCTTTACTGCCACATCAGACCTATAAATGAATTTTTAGGGCAACATTTATCAGTCCTGTTGAACCGAAAAGCCATACAAGCTCTCTGAAAAAGATCCTGTGCACTCTTAAAACACCAGTTTTTCTTTACAAGCAAATGTATATTGGGCCACCTTTTGAATGCATAGTTTTCTTTTATGTCTCTTTGTTTATTTGCTCATTTGCACTTCTAAAACTTTTCGATGTTGTTTCTTCATGTGCTATCTTGCAACCACTTGTTTTAGCACATGAGATTTAGGACTGGATTTAACCATGCAGTTAATTTCCAGAGAGCTCTGAGGTATTCAAACTGGCTGCTGCCAATGACTGACCATTACAGGCATCCTAATTTATGATTAGGATATGATTAAGTTTCCATAAAAGGAAACTCTGGGCTTAACTACACCCTCTTCCCAAAGGGTAGAAACAGTATCTGAGGAACTATGGGACTGGTTGGTGAAACCACTCTGAGCACTGCTGTAGCTGATACGTGCCCTGCATCAGGCACTTCTCATCAGAGGTCTACTGAGCTGCACTGCACTGGAATGAGGAAACTACAATTGATTTCCATAAAAGTTGATCTTCTTCCACTGTCTCACAGGAACGAACATCATGTCAATTCTTACTCTCCAAATTGACTGTTTTTGTTGTTTTTTTCCCTCCCATGGATACTGACACTGTCGCTTATGTTTCAATATCACTTCACTTTAGAATTTTAGATTTTAAAACCTGAAAGAAAGTGTCATTTTATATTAACTTCTGACAAGAGAAATGACAGGTTTCCTTTTGACTTCAAGAACCTGGGATATTGTCAATTTTTTTTAAAAATATTTTCCTGTGGACTGTGGAGCCAGAGTTTAATAGCATCTTATGTTATGATGTCCTAGAGTAAAACAAAAGATCTTTGTGCTGGGTTTCCACTGGGAGGGGGTGGGGGAGGTTTCAGAAGCTGGTTAATTAGCTGAGACTAATCTAGCAGTGAGGCTGAGGTTTGCCTGCATGCCGTGAGTTTTGTCCTGTCCTCAAGGCCTCTCTGACTTCCTCTGAGTGCAGCTCTTTTCTTGTGTCAGGCTGATGAACAGTTGACTGTAAAGGTAGTTTGGGTAGAGATGAGTATGGGAGAGGAGTTTGGTGCCTTGGGAAGGTGAGAATTCATTGCAGGCTCCATTATCTTGTGCTTACATTATAGAATCATAGAATATCCTAAACTGAAATTGAGTCACATACCTGATTCCGTGCAGGACCGCCCAAAACTCAGACCATGTGACTGAGAGTGTTGTCCAGATACCACTTGAACTCGGCAAGCTCTGTGCCATGACCACTGCCCTGGGGAACCTGTTCCAGGGCCCAACCGCCCCCTCGTGAAGAACCTTCTACTTAACATCCAACCTGACCCTCCCCTGACACAGCTCCATGCCATTCCCTTAGGCCCTGTCACTGTCACCAGAGAGCAGAGCTCAGCGCTGCCCCTCCGCTCCCCTTGTGAGGAAGCTGTAGGCTGCCATGAGGCCTCCCCTCAGTCTCTTCTTCTCTGGGCATTACAAACACAGGGACCTCAGCTGCCCTTCACACATCTTGCCTTCCAGACCCTCCAGACCCTTCACCACCTTATCAACTACCCTCCCTAATGGCCTACAGTGGATGCAAGTTTTTATGAGGGATGCGATTTTTTATGAGGAAGCTGTGACACATCTTACCTTATGGTAATTCATTTTAAAAGAAAAGTTACTCGTTCCATCAGTCTATTTTTTACTCACTTAGTGTTCCCCTTGAGAAGAACGCTCTCTTTGCCCAAGGGAAAAGGAAAAGGTTTTGCTTAGTATTGGTCTTACTGCTTTGACTAGAAGTTGGTAACACTGTGAGACAACTGAACAGTGAGGAATGTACTTGACAAAAATGCGGCTGTGACTATGCAGGAATGTGGGAATAAGGAGAAGTGTTAATACTGTTTGTTGTGAACATGTATATAAGCATAAATTTGCAGGTACTTTTGATAGATTGTAACCCTAAGTCACATTTGGTTGGCTTATGGCAAAACAAATCATGGGACATAGACTTGAATGATACAGGTTCCACAGGTGCCGCTAAGCTAAAAAGTTTTCCTGTCTTGCCTGTTTCTGGGAATGGGCTGAAAAAATACCTATGTTGGGCTTCTTGTTTGGAAGCTCTGTCCACCAGTGAACCTCCCATTTAAGGCTTGACTGCTGTTGGTTTTTGTAATAAGAGCAAGCAACATCAATGTGTTAAAACTGTGTGGGGCAGGGAACACTTTCCAAATTAGTGTGCTTATTTTGCTTTCAGTTACAGTTGGAAGGTTATGCTGCCGATGTTAATAAAATTACGAAGATGGCTCTAATAAAGCTATGATAACATAGGAACCAAAATGTGCTTAGCTTATTAACAGTGCTGTGATTTTGTTATGTTAATGGTTTAGGTTTTTGTTTTTAAAAAATTATTTCTGGAGCAAAGTTGGAATAAAAAGGCAGAGGAAGGAGTTGCTCTGTTAGTGTTCACAGAGATTTTATATTAACCTGAAATTAGCAAGCATTTGCAGATAGGTACGTCTACTCTATGTCTGACCAGCTCAAGATAGAAGTTGTCCCTCTAGCAGGCAATGTATTTATCTTTTTGGGCCAAGCCTATTAGCAGATGGGAGACTGTGCAAATTTTGAAAAATATGGTTAGATGCCTGTTTCAGCATCCACTTCCTTGGCCACATGTACATCACTGAGGGCTGTACTCCAAGAGATGCAAAGATGCTGAGCTACCGCTACAATGTAGTGGACATGCTGCTGTTATTTCCAGTGTTAAAGTGAATGTTCATTCTGAAACACTGAAGTTACCCTCTCTGGTAGGTGTTACTTCCTGTGAAAGTTCCTGCACATCGCAATGATGTGATCTGGGAAATCAAATGAAAATTGTTCTTGTGCTGAAAATACATAAAACTGCCATTCAGGGCAGTGTATTCAATTAAGAATTTTAAAAGAAATGTTCCTTAGAATTGTGAATAATTAATTTTTGATTAATTTTTGATTCTTGCAGCTATTCTGCAGCTCAACGTATTTAAAATCTTTTATCAAATTAACATGAGTAACAACTTTAGGAAAAAAAGTGCCTTTAGGGTTTTTCTAACTTAAATAGAAAGTTGAAAAGCAAAATGATTTTCAATTTAAAAAGAAATTAATATTATTTAAATATAAGTAAAGGACAAATATTGCTTGAGATTTGATGTTAAAGAACAGATTAATGGTGAAAAATCTTTAGTAGGATGGAATTGAGTGAGAAATTACTAATATGTCCTATCGTAAAACTTTAATGCTTAATTTATTATTGCTTTACATATAAAAATGTAATCAGGAGACTGTAAATATGTGCTATGTTGTAACCTTGTGAATCAAAGTGAAATTTGTGCAGCTGCAGTTAGCACAGCACTGATCCCTGCTAAAGAGGGATCTGGACTGACCCTTCCGCAAGGTTATTCAGCAAATTTATGAATCAGATGGGCTGAAGTCAGGACAGCATCTACCTAGCTCTGGCATGTAGTACAGTGGCAATGTGGCTCCTGTCCTCTTGCAATGTTAGTGCTGTGCCCACAAGGTCTGAATGTAAGGCTGCAAACTCACTGTGTCAGAAGCCAGTAGGGCACTAAGGCTGCTGGTGGCACAGCAGCCAGTCTCCTGCATCTTCGTGACCCTGAGTGGGAACGTAATTAGCCGCAAGTGATGATTTTCAGGCTGCTCTCCTTGCCCAGAACTGTTCTTGTCTAACAGCTGAACAGAACTGGAGTTAACTAGATGTATAGGGAATTAAGTCATCTCCAGAAAACTCAGTCCTAAATGACACACACTGTCCAGAAAAAGCACTGGGAATAAGGCTTTGTATGAACAGCAGCGCTTTGGTTAGCACTAGCAAGGTGTAATGTAGATAAAAGAGCATAGAATGAGATGACAAAAGGTCTGCTTTAGGCCCCCGAGAATCAGGTTTGGATTTGAACCATGATGTGTAAGAATATTGCACAAAATCTCTCTGAGTATTTTGGAGAAAAGTTTTTAAGTGGCTGGCAATAGTCTGGAGAACAACAGATACCAACAATGATAGGGCACAATAGTATTTGTGACAGCTCATCAATTCCTTTGTCAAGTCCACAGTAAAAGAATGAGAAATGAAACCATCTCACTAGCATTTGGGAAGGAGTGAAGAACAATTTCAAATCAACAGAAAGAAAAAGCTTTTGATCAGAAGAAATAAATAACCTTTTAACATACAATCATGGGTTAATCCAGTTTAATTTAGAAGGAAGAAGAAGCACAAAGAGGCCAAAGCTTGGAAGCAGGGGACAATACAGTTTAGGGAAGAACATCATTAGCTATCTTGAGACATACAAGGAATGAGCATAGAGGCTATAGACTAATTCGCAAGGTCACAGATGAAACATCAGGAAGTACAAGGGTAAAATGAGGATTGCCAAGAGTTATTCTGGGTTAGACCTTGAGAAAAGATTGATGCCAGTAGTCCAAGTTTCATCCTTTTCTAAATAAAAGGAGAACAAAGTGATGCTGTTGAGGCAGGAGGTAAATTTTGCCTCATCTTTTTTTATGGTGATGTTGAACTAAGGGAAATATTTTAAATGATAACGAATGGGCACAAAGTAAAAATGCCCCTGCTGGAGGAAGGAATCGGGCTTGAATTTTGATGTGTACTAACTGAAGGTGGAGGGTGAGCTGACGAGCTCTGCAAAACTCTGAACATCTGGCTCATGGAACTGCCAACTCAGAATCAGATTTTTTAAACAAATTTCTCAATTAGCCTAGAGAATAGCAGAAAAGATACTTAAATTTAAGCAGAAGGAGGATGAAGAGCACCTTGGAGAGCTGCAGACCTTTAAGCGTGACCTTAGTGGCAGTTAAGACTTTATAACATCTTTTGAAGGAAAATGTAACTGGAGACCTGGAAATGCAAGTCAATTTACTATTTAAGGCAGAGAAAGTAGGGATTACTGAAGGCTGTAAGAGGTACAGAGCCAGACCTCCCTCCCAAAAAATAACAATAAAAAGCGTAACTAGGATCCAAAGTGGGCAAAGATCCATCACAACATTACAAAGGGTGACACTAGATGGATGTCAGGCAGAATTGAGTTTGTACTTATCCCCAGAGGACATCTTGCTGTATGTGCAGGCACTGCATTCAAAGTTTGGGACAGGAGATTTCAAGAATAAATGCCCAGTTCTAATCACTGTGTATGCGGGCAGGTTTTGTGGCTCTCCAGCATCTGGAACACTTCTGCAGGCTGAGACTTCACAGCTGCTGTCAAGGAGGGGAAAGCAGAGCTGGTCAAAACCCATAATTTCTCTTGTGCAAGAAAATCTGAAGCCCTGACAAACTTCGTTCCCTTTCAAAGCAAACTGTAGGTTTCTGGTTTTGTTTGGTGTATTTCTAGCAGGAGAGAAATATGATTGGGAAGTGGCAACAGTCAGAGAAGCCAGAAAATTTTGGTTAGATTGTTCTTAAATGAAACTGGGCATGGGAGCACAGGGTGATAAGCATCCAGTATTCATCAGCCCTTAGGGAAGCCCTGGGACCTCACTGCCCTTTGTAGCAAGGAAGAGGGAAGTTCTAGTAGCAGTAGTATGAGCTAGGCATTTGCTGAGGAAACCAAAAATGCCCTGTTAGTGAGCGCTTCTGGGCTCAGAAGCTTAATATGGTTAGATAAGAAGTGACACAGATCTGATTGGGTTAGGGTTAGGGTATACCATATATACCACGGCTGTATTTTGTCTCAAATTCACAGAATACAACAATTTTTCATGCATCTCTAGCAAGGTTGTACACTGGTCATGGGTAAATTTAGGCTGGAAGCTGGAAGGAAATTCTTGAACTTTTGAGGGGAAGGTGTTTTAACCAACACAGTGGGACCAGGAACAAACTGATGTCAGTGTACCTGTGGGGATGTTAAGTCTTATTCACTCAAGCAATGACATGAACAACTTCTGCTGCATACCAGTCATCTCCTGGCGCTATTCAACTCCTGAAATGTTTCCCAAGGAGTAGATAACCACCTTTTGATAAGGATATACTATAATCACTGTAAATAAATATTTTCTCACAGCATCTCTTTAATAGGCAATGTGAAAAAGCACAGTGCGTGAGGGACCATTACCGTATACATCCCAGGTGGCACACAGCGACCACAGTATGAATTAAGATAAACCCTCAGCCTGTTGAGGCTATCTCTGGAGAACCATCACTTCCTTCAGGAAGAGGGTGGTGGGAATGTCTCTTCAGAAATTTCTTTATGTGGATCAAAACTAGTGCCCTTGACGAAAGAAATTACAGACCCCCACCTCCCCCTAACAGATGGTACCAACATGTCATCCATTATTTCTCCATTACCTCTAGCAGCTTCCTCTGACTACAAGTTAATTCTTTCTTACTTGCTATCATCCTTCCTTATCCATGCTACTTTGCTGACCGAGTGGGTGGCAACCCTGCCCACAGCAGGGGGATTGGAACTAGATGGTCTTTAAGGTCCCTTCCAACCCAAACCGTTCTACTACAAGAATACTTGGGGCGCTTTTTCAAGCTTTCCTATGTGGACTGAAGTCTCCCTCTTAATAAAGGAAAACAAAAGCTGAATTTCTTGTGGGTGTGTCCGATTCCTTAAACTGAGATATTAGGTCTGCATCTGCCTTCCTCACATCTACTCTGCAATCACAAAAGTTAGATGGGTGTCTTAGACCTTCTTGTGGCTGCATGATGAAAGCTCTGGCTATAAATTCAACTCTCATTTCTGGATTTTGCCCTGGTTTGGTGCTGAGCCAATAAAATCAAATGTGAGAATGAGATTCAACTTTGAGGCAGCAATTGTCATTTGAAACTAAAATTGTGTACTGGCAATCGCTTCTGATTAGAATGATTATTGCAGCAATGGGAAATGATCTGTGCAGATGCCAGGCAGCGTGACTATAATCTTGCTCTTCCTCCTGCTCTCCAATGTGTCTTTGCTGTGCATGGGTTTCTGAAAGCCTTGGGTGCAGTCTGGGTCACTGCACCAATAGGAAAGCAGCTGTCAGGTGATGCAGAAAAGTGTATTTGCAACATATGGTCTGCATTGGCAGTGGCACCTTTAGATCTTGCTCAGCAGTCCCAAATGGTAGAGCAAACAAGTAACGCAGAGCCAGAAGTCTGGACTGGGGGCATGTAAGGTCACTGCACAGCGCTACAGATGGACACCATTAAAAAGTCAAATGGAGCCTCCCTTCGCTGCCAGCGTTACAGTCAGGGTGGGGTTTTTCTCCTTTTGAGAACTGATGGCATAGCTGGCCTTCCCAGCTGACGGCAGTGCCATTTTGTGACAGCTTGTTGTGGTTGCTTGTGGCAATTCTGGAGCTGACTGGAAGAGAAGGATCTGAAATGGAGAAATGAGTAAGGTCTCTTGTGAGCTACATCTTGTTCAGCATTGCTACGTATTCCTCAACTAAAAGTTGTATGTTCTGACAATGAGTTTCAAATAATAATGTGATTTTCAGAACCAGAAGTAGGACTTCTTTTCTCCCCTTTTCCCCCCCTTTCCCTCAAACATATTTCACTACTCTCAGGCTATGATAATGTTTTGATCTATGCCCCTTTCCCAGTTGATTGCTAAAATTCCTGGTTGACATTTAAAATACAGAGTTTATGTTCTTGTGACAAGTGCAGTTTGAAATCTCTGTATAATAAAAGCCCAGCTCAAAGTTCTGCAAGTAAATGTGAATCTATATGAAAAAGAAAAGCTTAGGCTCTCAGGATTATTTGATTTGCATTATTTGTACTGTCTCTTTTTAATTTAAAAGAACACTGTGGCGATGGTATTTGAAACAACTTCTGCCCGCTGTAAAATATGCGGGGACTTATTTTCCTCTGCATCAGGAGTTTACTGTCAGGAGAGAAAAGACACCATGTGGAGTCACTGAACACAGAGTAAATGAATAATGGTAATTAGAATTAATACGTCTGCTAAGAGAGTGAAGCAGCTCACACCATGGTGTCTTGACTTGGCAGCTGAAAGGAGGAGCTGTATCTGCCCAGCTGAAGGCAGTGTGTACAATGTTTTTTAGAGCATGGTCTCACGTGACTATGTGAGCATTGGTTTCACCATCAATAAGGTTTCTTTAGTTGGGGCCTTTTTTTGTCTGCTGTGACTTCTTTTATGTCTAATATTACTGCTGAACTCGTAGTTGCCTTAGTGTTAAAGCTCTCATTCAGATTTGACTCTTATTCAGCTGCCTGCTGACATGATTTTAAAGGAACTCCATTTCTTGGAACTTCAACTCTTCTGTTAAATTTGCTTGAAAAGTAGGCATGAAATCTGGAGTGTCAGGCAGGCTGCTTCAATGCAGAATCGGGTCTGAAAGTTAGGATAAGAAAAAAAGAAGCGCACACTTCTTAAAAATGTCACAGTAATACATGTGTGAGCTGATCTCTGGAGATCTCTAGTCCAGTCTCTCTGTTCCAAACCAGCAATTACCTTCAAAGGTAACTTCCCTGGGTTCCTGTCCCGTGGTTGCACCACTCTGTGTATCATTTTTTCTCCTTATATCCACTTTACTTTCCTTCTCCCCAGAGGACAGCCCAGTATCGTTTCCTGTCCTTTGTCCCCTTGCCTCTCACGTGGCCCTGTTTGGTGCTGCCACATATCCTCTACTTTGAGCTGTGGACCAGCAGCCCATTGTGTGACTGACAGGCAGCTGCATGTGCTGGCTGACTGAGTGGCAGCTACCTGCTGACCAGCCAACTTATATACTGCTGCTTTGAGTGAGAAGAGGTTGAATCCTGTCTGCTTTTTCCTTAGTGTTTTTTAACCTCTCTCCATCACGTAGATACTGATTTTCAGACTACCTGTAGAGTCTTTGTTTCTGCTAAGTCTCTGTCAATGCTGAAAGGTCAAGGTAGGAAAGGGCTGAGAGTCTGATGGGCAAAAGGACAGATGGACAGACAGGCATAATGGCAATCAAGCTGAAATTTAGGTCAGATTGTTGCTATACTACGTCTGACAGCACAGTTTCTGTTAGTGTTGAAAGAGCAGGAGGTTGGTTTACTCGCTCCCTCCCTGGACCATGGCAAGGCACATACTAGGGGAGCATGGTGAGACCCTTTGTGTCAGCACTGTGCAGGGAGCAGGGATCTCAGCAAATGAGTGTGACACACTTATCAAAATAGGACAGGAAGCCCAGCAACTGTGAGTGTTGTATCAGCACTGAGCATCAACACCAACTCCTCCTGGTAAGTTTCTCAGCAAAACCATATGATGGGAGGCCACCAGCCAAAGCTGGTTGTCACGGGAGTGCTCCAACTGACAGCTGGAGTCATTCTGCTCTGCTAATTGTGATTTTAAACCACACTGATAAGCTTGACAGATGGTATCTGGCTCCAGAGAGCCCCAAATCGTGCTGGCTTAGATCAAATTCAAAGGAGATCTGGTGTTTGATGCCAAGAATGGCAAAAGCTCAGTCCTCCAGGAGTAATCCAGTTTTTTTCTGAGGCCAGAAAGACTGGCAGCTAGCACTGTGCATTAGCAGAAGATACTGTTGGCTTGCATGCCTAGACACAGCTTGCTTACATCACGTGGTGCTGGGGCTTGGTACCCCCTCAAGTGCCTCTGACAAGCCACAGAGGTGAAAAGGGGCAGCCAAACATGATTAAGTGACTAATTTGACTTCCTGGCCACTAGTCCAAGCAATCTTGGGCTGAATAAGTGTCTCATGGTTTCCAGAGTAGCTTCATTATCCAGTCTTTACAGTCTTTGTAATGTAGCCTCCTCTGTGTTCAGAGGTTGGCATTAGTAGACAAAAAGGTTTTTTTTTTTTTTTTTTTTTTTTTTTTATTATTATTATGGAGCTGTAGCATTTCTGGGGAAAAGAGGAGTCTGGCTTGGAATATCACTTCTGTATCGTGCCCGACACAACCATCATGCTCCTGTCACTTCTGGAGGAAGAACTTGTGCTTGTTACACCTGCTCACCCTCCACTCCAGGTACTGTTTACTTATTGCTGCTGTGGACCTGAGCATGGCACTTCTCTGTTCTTGGGGAGAGATGGACAGCTGTCTGATGAACCATATCCCTCTGTATACTGTTCCAGCAATGCAACGGGACATCCTACCAGCGCAGAGCCATCTGCCATGCCTCCGCTGCAGCCATCTCAGCTGGAGACCTGTCTAAGAGCATGACACTGGGTTGAGTGTGATTTAAATGTTGCCCAGATTGCTGCTGGTGGCTACTTACTTCTGCACTCTACCCTCCCCTAGTTAGAAATCCTTGTTAGGAAAGAAGCCAATATGGACAAAGCTCATGTGCCATTGCGTACAGTGCCTGCTTGCACAGCTTAGCCTTTCTTAGGGTTCTTCCTGGGGCTACATTCTTAGTTAAATTTCTGTTGCTCATGGCACTGGCATGAGGTGGCCTTGAGTCCACCACCGTCAGTGGTCTTCTGCCAGAACACATTTAGCATAACAGAACAGATCAGACTGTGACTGTGTGTAGATCTTTGATGCACACTGAGAGTTAAGCTACTTGTTGGCTTTTGATTTGTTAGCTTTCATTGGAGCTATTGCCTTATAGCTTATTTTGTGCTGGGCTTTTATTGACTGCAGACCCTACAGAGAGGAGTCCGAAGAGTTTCAGGCCTTTATTTGCTGGGCTTAGGCCAGCAAACTGATTATGTTTGACAGAATAAGAGCATTTGGTAAAATAAAAATAAAATCAAACATTTGCTTATGCGAAAAATAAAAAGCAGTGTTCCAATGTCACTGTCCTTCCCATAAGAATGAAGTCATATCTTTTCTCTGTTCTGTCCAAAAGTGTGCATGGATCAGGGTCCTACTGTGACCTCTGTCACCTGCGAGAGAGAGTGTATAAAAATGTTCAGGAACAGGGCACAACATCCCCCACAGTATGCCTTCCACTCTGTCCTGGATGTGATGCTTTCTGAAAGAATTTTGGTATCGTTTTGCAGGAACTTTTCTTGTCAAAAACATAAGGATGCCATTGGGATTATCTGATAGCTCTTTGTCCTCCAGTCCAACATGCAGTCACTTAGCTCCATGTGTTATTAGCAGTGTACTAATAAAGACCCTTTCCAAGGTCACAGAGAGCACAGAGAAGGACAGTGGGAAGAGCCTGACAAAAGCAGAATCTCTTTTGATCTGCCTGAACTATTCAATAAGGGGTTGCATTTTCTTCTGTCTTCATTATCAGCATTTAATAACACACAGTGCTTTATGGAACATTTTGTACTGTGACAGATACTTTGCAATGCTGGAACTAGCAAATACCTTCAAACTGTGAGAGAGGAAGCATTGTCATGGGAATAGGCCATATGTTATTGTAAGGAATAAATTCTGTGATATATGAAAGTAAAGCCCAGCAAAACAGCTTTTCTGCAGGAAACTAGAAACCTGGGACATCTACTAATGAGGCCTGGTGGATGCAACAATGAGTGTAACACATTGAGGTGAGAGGAGAGCACTGTTCAGCTGGGATTAGAGCTGAAGCAGTAATGGGCTACAATGAGCCAAGCAATGTTGTGCTTGACAGTGATGTTTTTTCAGTGGTTCAGATGTCTGCTGAAGCTGGCTATTTAGTTTAATGTTCTGTGTTGAGTTTGATGTTTCTCATGTTGCATGACATTTTCGTAACGGTTTGTAAGCTAACGGTATCCAGAACCCTAGCCAGAACAGTCATCTTATCTAAATAGCCCCTGCCCCAAGCCAGTGCTCATCTAGTTAGACAAGGCTGGAACAGCACACAGCAGTAGAGCTATCGGCACATCTGAAAGGTCCTGCGT
Source organism: Penelope pileata (assembly GCA_013396635.1). NCBI lineage: Eukaryota > Metazoa > Chordata > Aves > Galliformes > Cracidae > Penelope > Penelope pileata. The sequence continues at coordinate 281,814 of WBMW01000464.1, forward strand.
CTCACGTGAGCATCCTGCCACCTACAGAGTGTTGGAGTAAATCCTCTTAGACCATCATTAAAGTGATAGCATCAGCATTATGAAATCCTGATCAGTAAAGCAGAATAAAGACTAAGGGTATTTTTTGTGAGAGGAAGTTGTAGTATTTCCAGGGTTTGTCCAAGGCCCTCAGAGCTATGTGAGAGTTTTGCTTTACAGAGGAAGAGAAGCATTCTCAGTTTTGTGAATCAGCACTTTTTACTATTTGTGTTGCCTCATGTCCTTTAGGTTCTTCCAAAATGTTGTCTAATTGCAGGGCTAGAAGAAACCTCATTGTAGGTTTCTGGCAGTTAGCAGGGTAGCGCAAGACACTCTTCCACTCACAAGACTGGTTTTCAAAACACCAAAGCCAGGACTGTACTTTTTAATTAGGAATTTCATAATTTTGGCTGGAAAGAGTTCTGTTTTTGAAGTTTGAAACTTTGTGTGATGATAACTACACTCCTAGTTTCAGCCTTGGGAGCAACTCATGCCTACTTGTATTGCCTGATCACCTGCATGCCATGTGATTCCTAAGTTAATGCCATTTAAAACTGAAGCTGTGCTGAGAAATTGAGGAGGAGATATGAAGACACTTAGCGTCTGTGCAATGTATGGTGTGTGTTAGTCAACAGACAGCAAATGAATTCTGCACAGGCTACTTACACTTTAATTTTTCTCTTGCTAAAAGCATAAGGTGAAATTTACCTCAGGCAATATATTGGCTCAAGGGATTCATTTGGTCCTTGTTGCATCAAGATGCTCTCATAGAAAATGAAGAAGAGAAAACCATCAATAGGCATGTGAAAGTATGTTGCAACGTTGCCAAGCACTTCTCACAGGAGGAATCCTAAACTGGTCCCAGAACACTGGGGAGTTTGGGTGCTCTCACTATTTATGCAAGCTTCACCTTTGACACCTTTTTCTCTTTTTGCAATGAAAGAGAAAATTCTCGTGCTTTACTCTGGGAGCTGGTATCTCAACACAAACTCTGCAGAGGGATTAATGTCTCCAGCTTCAGCTTGTTTGAAGTGAGGTAGCTAATCTAAGCATGCTGTCTAGATCCTCTTTCCCATGAGGAGAACGGATGCTGTTTCTTCCAGAATGCAATTCATCCCCCTAATTTATATGCTGCTCGTAATACGGGAGAAATTGTTCTCTAGATTGTCCTCTTTCTCAAGATTATCTCTGCACTCAGTGGGACAGATAGATATTTCCTGCATGCAGTTCATCTCAGAACAGGATAAATTCTCCCAAATACATTCTGCCCTCAAGACAATGACAGTAGAAATAAAACTGTGGGAACTAGCAAGACTAAGGCTCTGTGCTTCAGAATTGTCCTTTTTTAAACCTTCTCATTTTTGAAAGTAAAGTTTACTGGACTACTACAGGTCTTTTGTAATTGATTCATAAAACGATTTTCAGTTTTTTTTTATTTTTAATAACAGTATCTCAAAGGTTTTGGATAAAGAAACTGCTATTAAACAATCTAGCTATTTTACCTATGGAAAGATGCTCTCAGCTTCCCCATGATGCAATTCTGCAAAGCCAAACGCCCCTCCTTAATTTCATTTTTGAGTACAGTCTCATTAAATTCTCATTACTTGTGGGCCTCAGAGTTCCAGAATCAGGCCATTGAAGGTGCTTGCATGTTGCTAATTAGCAGTAGCAGCCAATAATGCCTTTTTATTTTAATCTAAAGCCTTGTCAGGGCTTACAACAAAATGAAACATCAATTATATGAAAACCATGTATAACTAATGAAGAAGTCCTTGTTCTTTTTTGTGTAAATATCACTCAGTCTGGAGGGACTACTTACAATGCTGTCTGCTGCTTAATTCATCAGCATTAAAACTAAGAAAAGACCTTATTATATACTGCGTTCTCCTCTCAACCATCCAGACATGCTTTACAGGTACAGCTTGCTCCTCTAACAGGGACTCAAGCAGCTGGTATCTTTTGAAAGAAGCATTCCCCTGCGTTCTCTCTCTCTAGCATTGATCAGTGACAAAAGTTGCTGCTTCTTATCAATAGTCATTCACAACAGCAAAATTAAACCTTTGGGTTTTGTTTAGCCACCCCTGAGATATTGCCAGAAAAAAATGGCTGCAATGCAATTACTGTCTACTTTGTGTCATCTTCTCTCTTCTTATAAATATTGACTCATCTATGTGTGTTGGGACTGCCTGCCTCCTCAGAGCAGGGTTGGGCAGGGACACCAGCTGCCTCCCCAGATTCCCACCAAGAAGACAGGGAGCGGAGTTTGTCAGCAGGGAGTAAGACCAGACACGGCTCAAAGCTTTGCAGCAGTCTAGGCAAACTTCTGCACTGTTACAGTGACTGTTTGAGTGTTTCCCTCTTGTCCCTGCTTATACATTTCCCAGGGAGGAAAAAGACATGAAGATGTCACCAGCTTTTTTCCAAGGCAGTTCAGGGCTGTACCATTCATAGAATCAGTTGGGTTGAAAAAGACCCTAATGAAGTCCTACCATCAACCTGACCTACTAAGTCTCACCACTAAACAATGTCCCTTAGTGACACATCCACATGTCCCCTTACCTCCAGGGATGGGGACTCCAACTGTTCCAGTGCTCACCCACCCTCTCTGTCCAGAAATTCTCCTCGATATCCAACCTTAACCTCCCCAGCACAACTTGGGATAATTTCTCTTGTCCTATTGCTTGTAACCTGAGACAAGAGGCTGACACCTTTTCCCTGAAAACAGGCTGTGATTAGCTTTTGGGACAGCCAACCTCATTTCCTTGTGCAGAGAAACTACAATACTTACGTGATTATGTTGGCAAAAATCAAGCCCTTAGTCACCATTTGTCTATGATGCAGCTATTGTCTGCGTTATTCCCTATGGAGACTGTGTGAAAAGTCCTTCCGCTTGGTCTTCCAGTTGATCCTCTCTAGCAACCATCTCAGGTATAGACAGTCCATTTTTAGCTTGTCAGTCCAGCCTCCCAGACCTCCAGCATATGTCACTCAGTGCATTGGCTTGATCTAATAAGTTGTTTGTGTGTTTAAAGCATCCTGCCCTTATTGTCTATCTTCCTCCTTAGCACTGAGGATTTATATTATGGATGTATGTAATTTTTCCTGCCTTATCCAGTGGATGGAGGAAAGCATTTCAACTAATTAAAGACGTTTTCATCCCTCTCTGCAGTGACAGCCCCTGCCACAGAAGCCATAGAAGCCATAGCCTTGTGGGAGTACAGGGATGCTGAGGGGTGTGAGGACCAATTCTGGCAGCTGCTGTCAATTCAGTACACATTCGCTCTGTGTCAGCCAATGCTATGGAGACAAGGAGGTTCTTTTAGGGACCCTTGGGGCTGTGGCTATAATTAGAGCTCTGCTGAAATTTGCATGTAAAAGTAGTCAGTGTAATTTGTTTTCTGCAATTTTTAGCAGTTAGCATGACTTACCGTTACATGGAATTTTTAATAATTAGCATAGCTTTTTTGTTTTCTAGAATCCTTAGTTACCTGGACTTCTCAGTCATCTGAACCTTCTGCAAATTGGGTCAAATTCCTAATAATCAGCATGTGATAGAGTAATCATAAGCGAGGCTCAGACTTTACCAAAAACAACATAAGTCACTCAGTTCTCAGAAGAAGCAGATGACAGTGGAGATGTCCATGGTCACAGAGAGATCATGGATGTTACCATCCAGCAGCAGTTCTCACTTAAGTCCCAAGATTTGCTGCTGCTTAATTTTTATAGGCAACCCCTTATGTGCTATTCTGCTTCCCTGTTCCATAACAGGTGTCACTGTTTCCTGGCGATGAGCACCTGAGCTTCGATGTTGATGGGCTTAATCACACTGCTAGCTGGAATCATGCCTGTTAATGGGTGTCACTACACCCTGGTGCTGGAATGGGAATGATCAGCCTGCTTACATGTTATGGCTCCTTGCCATCTAATACAGCATTGGTTATGCTAACCATATTACCAGGGGTTGGCAGCAGAGGGTAATGGTCACGCCTCGATGTGTCACAGAGGGGTAGGAGCAGCAGTGAGCAGGCCCTCCTATCTGTCAGAGCCATGGTAGCTCACATTGCCATCTGCTGCTGCAGGCTGCCAAAAGAGGTGTGGTGTGAAGGGGTTAAAACTGAGAAAATAGGCCGTCTCCAAAAAACTAAAGCAGAGCGTCAGCAGGTCTCACATGGAAAAGTATTTCGGGAAGTAAACAAAAAGCAATTAAGAAAAGCAAATTGACATATTTGGCTAGATTCACAGAAAGGAAGGGAGGGATATTACTTCGTGTTTGGACACTTTGTAACAGCTTGTCTGTTCCCCCATTTTTTCTTTCTTTTTTTTTTNCCCCTTTTTTTTTTTCTTTTTTTTTTTTTCTTTTTTTTTTCTTTTTTTTTAAGGCAGAACAGCAGTGGTATGGTATCATCTGTTAGTCAATATTTAGGGGAAAGAGCCCCAGGGAAAATAGATAATCACTGAGGTTTGTTTCTGTAAATGTGACATGTATTTTGCATTTATGCTATGTTTTAGGGCTCCTGCTTAATGTTTCACAGCCCAGGAAGAAGGCAGTGTCCCCACCTAGCTTTCTCTCTTCCTCAGTGTACAATTTCTACTCCTCTTTTCCCCTTTCCTTAAGGCAACTGGGGATTTGGCATGGCTGGAGAAGGTGAGGTGGAGAGGAGGATACTAATGCTCCTCAGAGACGATCTCCCTGCTGTCCCATCAGTTGGATCTAGCTCTAGCTAATTCAGGGCTATGCCAATGGTGCAGTTGGAGGCCAGGGAGAACATCACCCCCTGGATTGGTTGGTTGGGATGTTCCCCTGCTGTTGCTGTTTCCTAAGATTCTGTGTGTTTTCTCCACAAGAAAATCACATGGTTTTGAGCTTGTGCTTTTGCTGTATTTCTAGACAGTGCACAAGAAGATGAAGGTAGTCTAAAAGTGTATGCAGTAAGTCATTGTCTTCTGAAACTCAGTAAGTGATAAAGGCTGTGCTGGGTGCAGCCTAAAAGCAGAATGAAAAAGTGTACTACAGTTAGTCACCCAACTCTCGCCCTCTCTACCACAGTGGTGCATCATTGTTAATAGGGACACACTGCAGTAACAACATTTTTTTTTCCTTTCCATCTTCACGTGGTAACTCCAAGTTGCTTGTAAAGGTTGTTTGCTTCCTCACCTCTGGATATAAGATATTATATTGAGCTTAATGTGAAAGATACCGAACTGTCACTCCCCTAGCTGTCGTCAGATGACTTAATCCTCATTAAGTTACATTGCTAACTCAGCAAGTTTGGAGAAATGAAGATGCCAGAAAGTATCACCTTATATCATTGAAGGACTTAAGTGGCGTTAGCTTCCCAGCTGATAAAGCTGCGATTGAATTTCCATGCAAAGTTCAGTTTTGTTCCCTGCCTCTAATAATATTTGCATTTTAGCTAGAAGTTAATTTCAATTTGAGCTTCTGTGCAGGGAATGGCAAAGGGCAATTGGATCCTAAGAATGTTCCTTAGCAGCATTTTTATGGAGAAGTGGCCAAGCTGACTGAAAGAGTCTGGTCGCAGAAACTGAAAGGCTACTTAGGAATTCATTATTATAAGTGTACATGAGTTGCAACTTCCATACCCGAGTTTCTTGAGATCTGTCTGAGAAAGTTTAAATGTTGACTGTGTACTTTCTTTTGTAAGTAAAGCAAATTTTCCAAGCCAGATTTGATGAAAATAGAGGAGATGGGATGGGGTTTATTGGGTGGCAGGGGTCAGCAGCAAACATGTGGGGAGAGTTAAGACTTTGTCCAAACCAAGTTCAGATCTGACTAGTGGAGCAGCATTCAATACATAGGGATGGACGAGCATCCTGGGCACAGGAGACCTTAACCAGCATCTCAGTTCATCTTTGCAACAATGCAGAGGGACTGCTCTGTTTTGAAGATAATCTAACGTTGAGCACTATCAGATAGGAGATGCATTGTGGTCTGGCAGGCTGACAGCCTCTTTATAAACTCAGAGCAAGGTAGTTCTAGTGCATGAACAAGATGGTTACAAACTAGCTTAAACAGCAATAATTTGCATACACTAAGTATGCTATGCCTTACTTTCCCAGGGCTTTACCTATTGTGTGTGCTGTATCTTTGAATTTTTGATAACAATGGAAGTAGAATTGGTTAACAAACTCATTATTTATATCTGTTAGGAGCTTCTATGGTGGAAATATTTTAGGCTTGATTACATAGCCTGATTTTGCTTTTAGTGTTTAACCCATTGTTTTAGATTTTGTTAATACACTAAATTGGAATGTGTTGCCCAGGGAAGTGATGGAGTCCGCTTCAGTGGAGGTATTTAAAAAACATGTGGATGTGGCACTAAGGGATGTGGCTTCATGATGGGACTTGGTAGGTCAGGTTGATTGTTGAACTTGGTGAACTTACAGATCTTTTCTAACCTCAATGATTCTATGATTCTAAGACAAACACCTATTTCCAGGAAGTAAATATAGACAGTGCTATCATACTCAACACGTTATGTCTGACAAGTTAACTGCTGAGATTGCTGAAAGGAAAGGCCTGGGCATCTACCATTTTAAATATTTGGAGAGATGTTGCTCCTGGATAAGGATTTCTTTTAAGTCTAGTTGCTGCATCCAGTCATAAGCCACACTCACCCATGATCTCTAAGGCCCCTTCCACCCTGAACCATTCTATGATTCTATGATGTCACCAAGTCTTGTATCAAACCAGTCTGTAAGTACCAAGTCAGAGGAGGAGACAAGATGGTGCCATTCCATTCCTTGTGCAGACTACATATCTGGATCCACACAAGCATGTGGCATAAATACCATCCTGACAACACACTGTTTGGATCTCTGCATAGTGCGATAATGAGCACAATTTGGAAGAGCTGCTTTATGAGACGCAACTGTGTGCTGAAAGCCACAGAAGAAACAGATGGATAATTTTCTTTGATGTGAAACTGTCTTAGTGATGCCTTACCCACGTCATTCTTTGCTTGACTTTGTTTAAAATTGTTTGCAACCGATAAGACACTTCTGAAGTGGTTGTTTGTATTTGTACGAATTGTAGGATTTTCAAAGAGGCCAAAAACAAATCAGTTGGTTTGAGGGGACAAGTGTCTCGAGATTTGTATGTTGGGGGCAGAACAAAGCTATTATATATAACATATGTCCAACCTGCTAGTTTTATGTTTTTCTTGCCCTAGTTTTTTTATATTTTAATACAAAATGCAAAATGAAATAAAAAAAGGAATTTTGGTTGGTTCCCAGTGGAAGCATAAATGAACTGAGTAAATGGAAGAATGAAAATCTGAGATTCCCGTCATCGGTCCATGTATGACAATCTTTCAATGTATCTGTCAGTAGATCGTGTGTATAGAAACTGAAGATGCCATAAGATTATCCGTGGAAGGGTGGAGTTATGAATCTAGCCAAGACTGCAAATAAACTGTTCATCTTTGAAGTTATGAAGAGCACAAAATTCCTCTGTATTCTTATGTGGTGTTGCTTTAAGCACTCAACTCAGGCAGTTTGATTATCTCTGTGAGGAAGTTAGGTGAAGAAAAGAGTTTAAAAAAAAAAAAANGAAAATAGGGAAAAAAAAAATTTTAAAAAAAAAAAAAAAAAAAAAAAAAAAAAGGCAGCTATGAGCTTCTAGCTTAGAGTTAACTCCAGAAAAGTGATTACATCACAAAAAACCAAGCATTGCTGATGGAATCAAGTTCAAATTAGCTCTTATCAGTGCTTGATACTATGGAATACCTGCTGTTTTAAATCAGACGTTCCTGCACAAGAGACACAAGGGCGACTTGGATAAGCTTGGTGAACAAATTTGAATATTGAGATTGTTCATACTTGATTGTCTGTTTTAATAGTACTCTTTAATTTTCTTTAAATAAATTAATATATTCTTACACGTCATGTTACTTTTTGAAGGTCATTTACCACTGACCAAACAGTCTGGATAATGAAAGGTAAATGGAAAAAAAAAAAAAAAGCTTAATCATTCTGTGCAGTATTCTCCCTTCAAACACTGAAGCAAGATTTTCCTAATGACATGAGTCTTTCTGCAACCAACTATAGAGTAAGGCAAATAACAGAAATCCAGCAGGCAGAGGCTCAAACAAGCATATTCCAGCCTAGGGGCAAAGTTTGCGTGAATAGCAAGATGTTTACAACAGTGAACAGCCTTCTTCCTTCCTCGAAGTGAGAGTGTTTTTCTCTAGGACCTGGTCTGTGTCCAGGCAGACACAACCTATGTGGAGGTCTGTTCCAGAGGTAACTGAGACGTTTCTTCTGGATGAATCACCTAATTCTCCCTCCTTCTTCCCCACATGAATGGCAGCAGAAAAGTATGTTTTCATCTGCAAGTGTTGCTGATTCTGCTTTGCCATCAAAATCTATAATCTTAACCTGGACCCTATCTGTCTGCATTCCCTTCTAATCTGAATCTGGAGAGGATATGGAAGTTCATTTGTCTTAGGTGATGTTGGATTGTGGCCCTAAAAGGGAGGCCCTCTCAGAGTCACAAAAAGCAGTTGGGATAGGAGACTTGGAGTATGTTTGTCACAAAGAAAGGGCATCTAACTTCATGTTCCCTCACACCTCAGGGAGGTGAGTTTTCCATGTATGATCACCAGAGCTATGGTCACTGCTCTGGCTAAGGGCAGTCCATTCAGCAATTCACATTGCCTCTGCCCAGCACACACCTTCTGGTTCCTCCTTATCTGATCAACTGACTTGCCTTGCTAACAGACATGCATTATTTCTTTCTTAATTATTTGCATATATGTATTTAATTTGAGTCTTTTGGTTGCTGTGGCAACTTACTGCATTTGAGCAAAGGGGAAGTGTGAGGATGACTGGTTCTTTTACCCCTCTAAAGTGCTGGGGAGCCTTTTAGAGAAGACCAGTGCTATCCTGGCTTGTATCAGAAATAGTGTGGTCAGCAGGAGCAGAGAGGTGATCGTCTGCCTGTACTCAGCACCGGTGAGGCTGCACCTTGAGTACTGTGTTCAGTACTGGGCTCCTCACTAAAAGAAAGACATTGAGGCCCTGGAGCACATCCAAAGAATTGCAGCAAAGCTGGTGAGGGGTCTGGAGCATGAGTCTTATGAGGAGTGGCTGAGGGAACTGGGATTGTTCAGTCTGGAGAAGAGGAGGCTCAGAGGAGACCTTATAACTCTCCAAACTCCCTGAAAGGAGGTTGTGGTGAGGTTGGCTTCTTCTCCCAGGTAACAGTGACAGGATGAGAGGGAATGGCCTGATGTTGTGCCAGGGAAGATTCAGGTTGCACATTAGGAAAAAATTCTTCTCAGTCGGGCACTGGAACAGGCTGCCCAGGGAGGTGATGGAGTCATTGTGGAGGTGTTCAAGAAATGTGGAGATGTGGCACTGAGGGACATGGTTTAGTGGGCATGGTGGGGATGAGTTGGTGGTTGGACTAGATGATCTTGGAGATCTTTTCCAACCTTAATGATTCTATGATTATGAAATGTTCTGACTTCTCTCCAATCTCTATGGTTCCTATATCCTTTCTTGCATCCTCTTCACATGGGGATGACCACACTGCCCTGGAATGTTGGTTTCCCGACTAGGGCAGTCTGCAACTCATTGCTGTATGAGAGGGATAGCAAGATACCTGGTTTGAGTGATATGAACAAAGAGTTCATATCACAGTCATTGCAGTCTTTCATCTATAGCTTTGGGTAGAAACTAGAAAAGCTTACACCTCCAGCAGGACCTAGGCTATAGATTTTCATTCTGCCTTGAAGCAATGTTTCAGGAAAGTACTGTGTCCAGATTTGAAGTCAGAAGAGCAGTGTGATCTACCAAATCCCAAGGAAGGAGAATTTCAGGTAGATGAGTGACTGTGACAGAAATCCAGTGTATGATTTGAACTTATGGGGACACCAGCGTGGGCACAGCTTGGTTGTGCAGCTGTAGCCAGAGGATTTAACAGGAAAGGTTCAGCTTTCTGGTGCTGAACTATCACTAGCATTCAGGGTTTTTCCTGGTTGCCTGGCTGATTCATCTCCACACAGAGAAATCTACTGCCAGCTCAGGTCAGGTTAGCAGGGACCTTGAAGGGACAAAATGTGCCACCTTCTGTAGCACAGGATGCAGACGGCTTCCAAGGAGTTGTGTTTTTCTAGGAATTTTATTTAATAAATCCTGTGGCTATGTAGGGCCTTCAGACACTGCCAGTGCTTTGATCCTTCTCTGTTTTCCTCCAGCACGCTTACAGCTATTAAGTCTGGCCCTTTGCTGCAGAGTTGCATGATAGTGGAGGGTGAGCAGAGCAGATGCTTAGCAGACCCCAGGGAACCACTCATCTGCTAGATGACTGGGCACGTCTTCCCAGCTCTCCAAATCCACATATTCCCAGAGTCCCTATTGCCCTGTGCCTGTCACGTTTCTGAGCAAACAGCTTGTGGTAGTCAGGCCTGCTGCCCTTCCTCCAGTGAATCATAGCACTCATTTCACTGTGATCTGGAGGAGGGCAAATGAGGCAGGCCCAGGAAAAAGATGTTAAATGGTCAGCCCAAAGGTCAGGCTGATCTGTCTGTCAGTGGTACAGCTCCTGCTCCCAAACTGGTTGCTTGTCATTTCTAATTAGGAATGAACTGATTGGCATATTCTCAGATCCATGGGTTCACAGGCCAAGTGCTTCATATGAACATTTTGGCAAGTGACATGTCTCAGTTTAGTTATCCCTACAGTAAAGATGGGGTTGACAGCTGCACTGATGTCCTTGGGTGAATGCAGAAACTTAGTGAATATCCACATGACTTTGCAGTCTCCAGCAAAAGTCAGCAGTGAAATATTTGCCTCACTCCTGCAAGGAATGCCAAAGGGCATCTTTTAGTCTAGTCTGCCCTTCCTCAATTTTCCCAGAGCCCATCCATTCTTTTCAATTCTTTTTCTTTTCCCAACCCTTATATATGATCACTGAACAATGAATCTGCAGCTTTCAGCTATGAATCGCACCTCAAAAATTAAAGAACAATCCTAGAAGACAAACTTCAGAAAAAAACCGCAAATTCTGCAGTGGAGCACCTCTGCCTGTGTACACTGTTACACCTTTAATTTGCCTCATGATTTTTGAAAGCTAGAATTCTTAATCACAAAGCTCTTGCAGGAGAGGCTTTAAAATGGTAGAAATATTTTGGATGATAATAGAACAGCTGACAATCCTGCTCCTCTGGTCTTTATTCCCTTTGACACTTTCTTTGCTGCTGTGTACGTCCTTCTATGATGTGACGGAGAGGAATGAGGTTCTCTTCTGTACTGGGTCTTTGCCTTCTCCTGGCAGATTTTGGTCATTTAAAGGGCGAGCAATTCACTTAGCTCAAGGTGGGTTTACCTTCTTTGTTGCCAGCCACAGCTTGGTTCCCCTCCTGATTCAGGCCCTGATATACTCTCAGTAAGTCGTTGCATAGACAGATGATAGATATAGCTGCAAAAACCTCTCCTTGCCACTCTATAAATCATGCTATGTTGTGTACACTTTCAGAATAGCAGCGCACCAAACCAACAGCAACCAAGCTGTTTGGAGTATCAGACATGTCAGCCTTGCATGCTGATCTGATCTGCAGGGCTTTGCAAAGCTGCTTTAACTTGAAGCCAAACAGCCTGCTGAAGACGCAAAGGGTCTGAATGCAGGACCTTTGTGTACCAGAAATGCCCTCTGTCCTTCAAAAATGAAAATGTCTTTTCTATCCCAATCCAAGAAAGCCCATCTTCTCCTCAACACCTCAACCCCAGTCCACCTTTGCTCCCTAAAATGTCAATAGCGATCTCTGCGCAGTGCGTTTCCAAGGAGAGACAGACAGTTTACAGCCTGAGGCATAGCTGAAGGCCAGCAATTCTTTGCAGGCAGCATTAAGCCTTAAGAGATGACCTGTACTGTAATCATTATTGCTTAAATGATTTTTATTTCCTGGCCTTCTTTGAAGTGTTTTGGCAAGATGGGAATTAATGCCTGAGCCAAGCTCCTCCAAAGGAGGATTTTCAAAGATATATATATTTACACAGTATTCTTAAGGAGTTATTTTATGCGTCACCCACCTGCAATTAATTTGGTCCATGCTGCTGGAATAGCTCAGTTTTGCCATTGAGAAGGAAATAGGAGTGCAGATTACATTGTTTTTTCCTGTCTGGTATTTGGGGCGGCCAGATGTTTGTTGACTCCCCCTGCAGTGGGATCAGGGGAGAATCTGAGGAGCCATGCTGCTGTAATGGGGCCATCTCCTACGACACTGTGGTCCTTGCATAGGTCCCAAAGGCCTAGGGAGGAGCAGACAATGCTTCCTAGTGTTATGGATACATTACATGGTAGGTGGCAAGTAACTGTTAGCAGCATTACTCCTTTCTCTAGCTCTTGATTTTCCCTTCCTGAAGGCTGTTGGATTAAAATAGTATTGAGCAGTGACAGCAGATGAGATAAAGGAGTTTTAACAAATGTATTTAAATGAGGAAGGACGTCGTTAAAGTTGCTCTCTCCCATTAGAAGAGAATAAAAGGGTCACTGGTTGAAGTTAATGGCCAGTGCATTTAAAACATATTAGAGGAGGTACTTCTCCATGTGGTGTGAAGCCAACCTATGGAATTCATTACCACAGCAGGTCAGGGAGTCAAGCATTGCAGCCAGATTGAAAAATGTTCTGGATAATTTTATGGCCAATATTAACATTTGTAGCAATGGCTGTTGGGTACAGTGGGAGTAGTGAGTGACAATATTCACAATACGCACTGATGGCAGCAAGAGCAGCCAAGCAGAACTTTTCTCTCTGGGTTCTGCTGAGCAAAAATGCTGCTTCTTCCTCTTCCCCTTGTAATCCTGAGAGGTGCAGTGCAGGAAGATCATCCCATTCTCCTGTCTGCTCCAGGTACAGCAGGTTGCCTTTGTTCTTGCTTGCTCAGGGGAATGAAGGTCAGGAAAAAGTTAAGGTGGGTCTGGAGCAGCAAAGTTTGGACCATCCCAAGAATATGTGTTATGCACATCTTCACAGTTCTTATGTGAGAGTAGAAGTGATGGCAGGGAGTGACAGCACAGCCCAGACCTGGGACAGGGCTTTGTTGGAGGCCTGAACCAGCTGCTGCTAAGGAAAATTCAAGAAATCCTGCAGTGGTCAGATATGCTCCCACTGGGGCAATTTCTTACTGGTCATCATCAAAGGTCCTGTTCTGTCTCCTAAAGGGCAAAAATACTGTCCTTGAGAGGCATCTAGGATCATACCAGCATCTTACTGCCTGCCTGACAGATATGTCAGGTGGAGAGGAGACAGAGGATTTCTCTTGTATATACTCTTGTTCTCTCCTGTGTTCGTTTTTCTTCTTTTTTTCAGTCTCTCTTTCACCCACACTGCTCTGTCCTCAGATTTCCTCTGGATGTTTCTCTGTATGTAAATCAAGTGATGAGCTTGAGAGAAGAAAAATAAAAATATTGCTGCCATCCAGGGACAGAACCCAATCTCAATATGCAAAAATTGAGAGGCTAGCTTGGTAGCCCCCTGGATTTTGTGGGTTCAGTGCAACCCTCCACAGCTTTTCAGCATAGACATCTAGGGGATTTAGTAGCATATTTGCTGACTGTCCAGAATGAGCTTGCCTTGTTTTCTTTATCAGTGCGGCCATAGGCAGACTGACCTTACCTACAGTATAACCACAGTGACAGCTACTTATCAAAGCTGAAATCAAAAGCTGTGACTCTCTTAATCTGAGGTAAAGTGCCCCAGATGGAGCCCAGCAGCTGGGAATCCATAATGTAGTCAAAACAGCTGTAGTAATTGGAAGATATTTTAAATATTTGAATATCTCAAATGTATGAGGATTGAAATGTCTTTCAAATCACAGTTGCGAGCCTAGGTCTCTGGTTTTCAGTGCAGCTGGAGGTCATGATTTTATCTCTTCTATGCTTTCTCAGTAAGTGTATTAGAGCACTAAAGGTTTTCTTTAACAGTTTGACAAGATGAACTCTGCCAGGCCTACAGAATCAGGCAAATATTTTAACTCAGTCAGATTTCTGCCTGACTAGAGAATGCTTTTAATCTCTGGAATCATGCAGCCTGGGCAAATGGATATACGATCAGCTTTTTTATCAAACCATTCAGTGTGAAAGGGTGGGAAAGACACTCCTTGTCCTTTGCTCTCTTACTATTTCCTTTTGTAAAGGAGAGCTGTCAAAGCACAACACAACTTGCTCAGGCATGGGGTGGGTAGAAGATATCCCGGACAACCACAGTACAATTAGTTCTCCCTGGCTCAAGACCATAATGACTATTATTTGAGTGATTATGGTATAATTTTCCTCAGCACAGACCAGTTGGTAAGCCAGTTGTCTCTCTCCTTATTTCCACACCTTTGAGTAAAGTACAGACCTTGTGTGCATCCACTGGAGCGGAAGAATTCAGGTGCTCCACAACGAAGCCTGCTATAGTAAGCAGGGCCGTTAAAGCTGGAAGCTCTGGGGAATGTTGCTGAAATGGAAAAATGACTGTGTAGTGGTCTTGGAATACATGATCAGGGCAACCATGAGCCAGGGAAGACAGATTATAAAGTTTCTTGCTATTCAGGCATGGAGTAAGAAGATGAGAGAAGATTGTGGGATTTGGAGGAGGCTCAGTGTATTGGGAGAGGCCTCAAATTCTCATTGGATGTTAAAATATTTCTGAAAAGATCAGGTTTATTCTCATGTGCCATTCACGTTGCCTAGGCTACAAGGCTGTGGTGCACTGTGAAGGTTGTTGTCTCCCATGTGAATCAAAGATGTGAGGACTGACTGATGTATCATGGAGCTCTTGTGCAACTTCACTGATAGCACGTGCTACCTGTAGGACCGAAGTGTTGGTATTATTATTATTGTGTGGACTGACATCAATAAATTAGGGCAAAACAGCTGCTTCTCTCATGGGAAATAGGGATTTGTTTAAGGAAGACTCCTTGCTAAGACAGCTTTGTTACAAGGCCAGTATCTGCACTATCAAATAATTATTCCTATGCTGTTAAATGGGGAATCAGCTCACATCTGTTTTATACAGTCAAAGCATGGCACAGCAACCTTATCAAGACATCTCCATATTCTCATGAATGTCTGAAACCCAGAGACATGTTCTTGTGATCCTGAACTTACATTTCCTGTGAAAGTCCTATCCAGTTCCTTCAGATAGAATTCAGTTTCCTCGTTTACACATGACCCTGATGCACTGGAAATAATTCCTCAGCTCATTTCCCCCACTTAGTCCTCCCATGCTTGACAGTCTGCTCCCTGTCCTTCCACAATCCTCTTCAGAGTTGCTGTTGGGTGAATATAAGCTAGGATCTCAGTGTTAGTATCTTGTACGGACTTTGCTGGTAATAGATAAGGACCTCATACTGATTCATGGGATCAGGCCAAACAAATACTCCCCAACACCTTTGGAACTGTTTCAGGAGTAATGTACAATAACAACTAAGATCTATTTTTTTCCCAAATGGAAAAGGAGAATTAGTGAAAGAGGTCCTGCAGCATTAACACTCGTGTCTTATGCCAGAGCTGAATACACTAAGCTTCATCAAGTCAAACAGAAAATTCAGAGTGCAGAAACCAACAAAGAACAGATTTAATTTGCAAAGGAATGCGCTACAGAGCAAAAGGTGTGACCTGTGGGGCCACATCCATTCCCAGTGTGTAGCTGAGACTTAAGATTTCTGCTCAGCATTACTGCTTTAGGGAAGGAGCACCGTGACCTTTACTCTTTGAACAGCTCAATACTGTGAACCCCAAAACATCACCATTTGGAAATTTAATATATTTGCAGGATATGGTTTTGTTTTGGTTTGTTTTCCATCTCCCTTGTTTACTTCTTAAGCATCTGTATTTTATCCCCAGAGCTGCTGAGTTTATTTGTCCAAACTGCCCACTCTGGGAAAGCTTGAGACAGATGCTGTTTTGTTTTGTTTTCCTGCAATGTAAGCTGTTTTCAATGTGTTAAATGCATAATAATTCCAATAATTTCACTCACCCATTCCTTGACATGATTTGTATGAGTTGATTTTGTAAGCAATGAGTTAGAGAGTTCTGATGCTCTTTGTTGTACCATCAACAAACATTTCTATATTTTAATGGTCCCTGCATCCAGCTTGCTCTCACTGGAGTAGTGCTTATGGAGCTTCTTGAAACATTGCAATTGAAGAACCAAATTGGAGTCAAGTTCCACACAGCCCAAAGTCTACTCAAAGGGAGAGGAACATGTAAGAATCTCCTGTGGCATTTGGCTTCCAAGTTGTTTCTTCAGTAGCTAGAACCAAATTGGAGTCAAGTTCCACATAGCCCAAAGTTTACTCAAAAGGAGAGGAACATGTAAGAATCTCTTGTGGCATTTGGCCTCCAAGTTGTTTCTTCAGTAGCTAGAAGCTAGGTCAAAGTATGACACTTAATGTCTCCTTCACAGTTTTTCTTACTGTGGTTGCTGATAATTCTGAAGGTCCTTAGCAGCGACATAAATGTTGAAACCCCCAACGTACTTGGCTTGAAGGATTTTTTCAGTTATTTCTCTTGACTACTTACACTTTGGGCCTGAAAACATCTCCATTTCTAAATTCTGAATTTCCCTCTTTTATCTCCTGCTGGAGATCTCCTGATTTTTGAGTTTGGAGACAATGCAGACGCAAATTCCTGTAGAATCATTCAGGAGAGCTGAATGTGCCTATGTCTCTGACAGTGTCAGGCAGAAATGGCAGTCTGCATGAAGCCCCAGCTTTCTGATCTCTCCTCAAAGGTTTGTCTACTCAGGCATTTGCATCTCCTGCTGTCCGGGGTACCTGAGAACTTCATAGTCAAAACTTCATTTCACCTGCAACAGAATGCGAAGTGGAGGGTCTTGCCACTCCCTTCTTCCTACCTAAGCCCTCAGACACTTCTCAGCTGTCTCACTCTGCAAACCTTTTCCTGTCTTAGCAAGTATGTACTTCTCCTTGCTAACGGGCTTTATTTATTTAAGTTCATGCAAATCACAACTTAAGCTTAACCATTAAAAATTCCTAAGCATAGTGACTGGCGATGACATTAATAAGTATTGAAAAAAAATTAACAAAAATCCCCACCTTCTTGCAGTTGTTATTGACATTATTCCCTGACGCACACATATTAAGGTATTAAAAGCTGTAAGACTGTCAACTGAGATTCACTCACCTGACATTTTTGTCACCTCAAATTACTTTGTTATTTATGCTCTAGCCCAAATTTCCCCACATTGCTGGTTAATTTCCCAGTCACTCTGACTATATCATAACAAATTTATCAACCTTTTAAATGGTGCAGTGTCATGGCATCAGAAAGGAATTACAGAGATACTCACACTTGATTTTTATTATTAAATGTGACACACAAAAACAAAGCTGCAATTTCAAACATTTTCCCCCCTTCCTGAGTTGAAGACACAAAACTCCTTTTCAGGCACACTGATAATGTAAGCAAGTGCACTTTGAAAGCATTGTAATGTTTATGATGCACAAGTGTCTCAAAAATCAATGATAGATCAGACAAAATGGAAGACCTATGAAGTGAAATTTATAATATGCACCAGCTCATTTGAGAACTGTTAAATTCACAAAGCTGAAATGCTTTTGGAATAAAAGTAAGGAACTGGAGGACCAGAAAGTTGTTCTGTAGCTAATATCTGTGTCACATGCTTTGTAAATACAGGTACTGCAGGATGCAAAAGTGTTTGAAAACCTTGAGCTTTGTTGCTAGAACTAACTTCTAACTGAAGAAGTGATAAAGAAGTGATAGCTTTCAGTACCTAAAGGGGAGCTACAAGAAAGAAGAAGACAGGCTCTTTAGCAAGGTCTGTGGTGATAGGACAAGGGAAAATGATTTCAAACTAAAAGAGGGGAGATTTAGGTTGGATTTAAGGAAAAAGTTTTTTACAGTGAGAGTGGTGAAGCACTGTAACAGGTTGCCCAGAGAGGTGGTGGAAGCCCCATCCCTGGAGGCACTCAAGGTCAGGCTGGATCAGGCTCTGAGCACCCTGATCTAGCTGTAGGTATCTCTGTACACTGCAGGGGAGTTGGACCAGATGGCCTTTAAAGGTCCCTTCCAACTCTTAAGGATTCTATGACAACTATGAAAACTAATAGAGAACAACTAATTGCTGTCAGTGAAGCTATTTATGGTGAAGGTTTTTGTAACATAAAGTAGTTTGCAGAGTGGCTTAAACAACATCACAAATCTTCACTCATTTATTGTTACATGTATGTGCCTTGTAGAGTTATTTCTGCAAAGGTTCAAAATGCTTTGGATGTCTCTGGAGAGCGATTGCCTTACATCATTCAAGGGGGTTCAAGAGTGTTTTCATCTGTTGGTGTTTAGAGAGAAGCAGCATTTGAACAGACTGAACTCTGAGAAACAGGGCCATGGCTACTGTGAATGTGAAATTTTGATCACTGATGTGGTGGTTTTTTTTTTTTTTTTGTTTCTTCAGAGATTCCCAACATGCAAATTTGCACTCTCTCTGTGCCATGAATCCAAATTTCAATGTCCTTTAATTTTCTTTGTGGCTGAGCAGAGTTCTCATTTTCTCTATCTTGCCGAATTACTGTCCCATTGTAGAAAACTTCCTCATGTGTGATTCTTGATGCCTTGTGAGCACCCAGAGTTCATCCTGAAGCACCAAACTCAGTCGTTCCACCTGAGCATTCAACAAGTCCTGCAGAAAATTCCAGAACATTCTTCTTACTCAAGAATTCCGGGACCCACTCTTAGAAAGGAGACACACCATCTTGCAAAACAAGATCTCTTGAATACTCTCCTTCGTTCAGGGCTCATGATTTATCATAGAATCATAGAATGGTTCAGGTTGGAAGGGACCTTAGAGATCATCTTGTTCCAACCCCCCTGCCATGGGCAAGGACACCTCCCACTAGACCAGGTTGCCCAAAGCCCCATCCAGCCTGGCTTTGAATACTTCCAGGGAGGGGGCATCAACGACTTCTCTGGGCAACCTGTTCCAGTGTCTCACCACCCTCACAGTGAAGAATTTCTTCCTTATATCCAGTCTAAATCTACCCTCTTCCAGTTTATAACCATTACCCCTTGTTCTGTCATTATCTATCCTTGTAAAAAGCCCCTCCCCAGCTTTCCTGTAGGCCCCTTCAGGTCCTGGAAGGCTGCTATCAGGTCCCCCCGCAGCCTTCTCTTCTCCAGGCTGAAGAGTCCCAACTCTCTCAGCCTGTCCTCGTAGGGGAGGTGCTCCAGCCCTCTGATCATCCTC
>WBMW01000464.1:301606-386278 GCA_013396635.1 Penelope pileata
GTTATGTTCCCCCTTTTCCAGTCAGTGGGAACTTCACCAGACTGCCATGACCTTTCAAATATGATGGATAGTGGCTTGGCAACCTCATCCGCCAGTTCCTTCAGGACCCGTGGATGAATCTCATCAGGCCCCATGGACTTGTATACCTTCAGGTTCTTCAGGTGGTCTCGAACCTGATCTTCACTTACAGTGGGCAGTTCTTCCTTCTCCCAGTTCTTACCTTCTCTTTCTGCAGTTTGGGTGGTGTGTCTAGAGCCTTTGCCAGTGAA
The DNA here is from genome assembly GCA_013396635.1 of Penelope pileata. NCBI lineage: Eukaryota > Metazoa > Chordata > Aves > Galliformes > Cracidae > Penelope > Penelope pileata. Next base: position 301,876 of record WBMW01000464.1, read on the forward strand.
GACTGAGGCAAAGAAATCATTGAGCACCTCAGCCTTCTCCACATCCCTCGTGACCAGTTCTCCAGTTTCCTTCCGGAGAGGGCCCACATCCTCCCTAGTCCTCCTTCTGTCATTGATATACCTATAGAAATTCTTCTTGTTCCCCTTTATGTTCCCCTTTATTTGTCTTTGCTGGGATAATGCTCCCAACAAGCAGTACGTAGACTATCTGTTCTGGGTGAATGTGTCACTTCTAAATCTAATACATATATTTGGGCACAGGAAAATTTTTCTGTTTGTGTATATTGTGGTGGTTGTTGGAATGGTGTTCTCCAGTCTCAATATGCAAATACTAGTTAAAGCTAAGATACAACAAACTTTCTTCTGAGTTTCATGGTTTTTGGTTTTCTGAAACGAAGATTTCATTTTGGTTTAGGCTTCTAGGAAGTGCTTTATGACTTTCAGTGAATGAGAGCTGGAGGAGGAGAAATCTCGCTTGCTTGGAGGATTGTTACTGACACTTCGGGTCCCTATTGCTTTTGGGACTAACCCTAGCTTTTGTGTTAGGAAGGCACATATTTTGCATGGTTGTTTATGTTTACACCACAATGACTTTACAGTTTCAGTACTCATTATCAGTGCTAAAACATCTCCAGCATGGAGGAGTAGCATCAAAACAGAAATTTTGGCATAGTGCTCCACAGGAGTTGTTCCTCTGCAGAGGGCCGCAAGCAGGTGATCACAGTGCATCCCATTAAAATGACCATGCGCAGAGTTTACAACAGGCTCAAGCTTCCACAGAGGCAACAGGACTCAATGCCAGAGGCCCATGAAAACAGTCCTGCTCTATTCGTTATGCTTGGGCAAAACCTACCCCACAGCCTTCTCCATTCAAGTTGCTCTTTTTCCATTCCAGGAAAGGGAGAGGGAGAAGAGTTGCTCTTTGCTGAGGAGGAGCTACTGAGCAGCTGATTTTATGAGCACATATTTCACATTCTTTATTTCTCCCCTTGACCCATTCTAGGAGCTGAAATATTTATGTACATCTCACTATGCGCAAGAAATGAGACTAGTGGGCCACACAGATTTGTTTCCAAGTGAGTAGCAGAGGGATGGAAGAAGAATGGTGCAGTGTGAGTAAATTATTAAGTTGCATGAAAATCAATGACGTCTTTTATCAGATGCCATTAATGTGTACCTCAAAGTGTCAGGAAAAAGACATCTAAAACATTTGGTGTACTCTGGTGAAGGGTAAAACATGCTTCTTCTGGAAGTGCTGAGACTAAGGAATCACTAGTTAAATAAAATCAAGCACGAGACATGGACTGGAGTTGAAGTCTTTGCAATCTGGTTGATTATTTGCATGGCTGAGCCCATTAAGAGCAAAGCTCTTAATGACTAAGCCTGTTAGTCTGGCTGTTTGGTTTTTGAGATTATATATAGAAAGTCGATGAGGCCAAAGAAATTAAATGTACTGCTAAAATGATGCTACCCATCTGTGCAGCCTTTCTAAGATGTGCCCTGGATCAGCCCAAGAGACATGTGGCTGAGTTTTCCCTACTTTCTTCCTACTTGATGTCTTCATTCACACCTTTAAGCTTTATCTTTGGTTCTGCCAAACACTTACCTTGGCCCAGGAGCCTTCTTGAGATTTGTAGGAGACCAAAGACTCCTGAATTATTTTGCTATCTGAGCATATTTTAGCAGGAGCATTGCTTAGAAAGGGTGTGCTATCTGGAACATCTGGATAATTTCCTGGAATTGACAGAAGACTACAGGAAAAAAAGAGCATGTAAACTGAAAGTGCATCTCTTCAAAGACTTCAAGACATTTCACAGAAGCTCACAGCAGCACTACACATCTTCACAAATTCAGGTTACTTTTCGTTCACTGTGTTTATAGCCTAGACAATGTGACTAGACCTGTGTATGATAGCAGACGCATAAGGCTGTGCCTTCACAGCACCTTGAAATAAGAGAAGGGTAAAAACGTTGTGCCTTAGCAGAGAGGATAGATGAATGAGTAGCCCAGATTTGACCTCAGAGGTACCAGGATGTCATTTTCTATGACACTTGTTACAATTACAGCTATTTAATCAGTTACCATGCACCAATGTAGTTGTACTACACCTGTACATGCATATAGGCAAAGGTAAAGTAAAGCTAAGAGTATGTTGAGCTAAACTTAGATTTGCTTGTAATTAAAGTGGATTACTTTAAATTGCCTCACGTGATGGGAGCTGAGTTTGCACATGAGCAGTTGTGCTCAGCTGGTACATGGTAACTCCTAACCATGCTAACGTAATTTGTAGGCTATGTCCTTGCCCGTGGTACTAGAATTAAAAGTACATCATTAGAATTAAAACCTTTCAAACTGATGCTTGATAAGTGAAAACATTTCCGAAGACAAGAAAACAAACTTGTTGGATTTACTGCTGCAAGTTATTCTTGTAGTAAGAAGCTTAACAGGATCCAACAAAGGATTAGATGTTTATTTGAATAGTAAGACAGTCTGAAGTTATTCTAATGTCAAACAAAATGCTTAACCAAAACAAAATTTCTTGGTTTTTTGGGACATGTGAAAACTAGAAGGGATGTTCTAGCAGAATAGTTCCCTGCAGAAAATCTCCTATGTTGGCAGATATATGCCTGTCAGAAACTGGCAGTAGTCAAAGCCCAAACCTTTCATGGTAATTCTCATGGGATGAGGTGTGTTACCCTCCAAACATGGCCTCTGAGTCATGCACAGTTTGTGTCCTCACTTGTGTAATTTGCTTTTGATAAACACTAAGTTCTTCAGAGCAGTTATACATGAGCCTGGCTCATGTTCATGTAGGGACTGTTCTGGCACTGGAAATAATCGTATCTAGGAAGTCTTTTGTTGGCTTTTACTGGTTCTGTATTGGGAAGGCAAAGACTCATGTAAGGGGAGGTGCGCTGCTGTACAGGACACCCTGTGTCAGTAGCACTTCCTACTTCTGGTTTGTTCTTGGTGCTGCTGCTTAGCTACTAAGCACTTGCACCCAAATGCTGCCAGGATCTGTCAGTGTCCCTCACAGTGCTGGAAAGAGGCCTGCTCAGCCAGTGTGTGGGGATGGCATGTGTGTTGTCTACACCCCAGAGAGGACGTGGTGGGAGCATGTTCAAGGCAGGCATAATCTTGTGAGGATTTAGTTAACTCCTAGATGTTAGTGAACATGTGCAAACTGGAGTTTTGTCCAAAGCAAGGGAAAACAACAGCTGCTTAACCAAACAGGCACCCTCTTTCTTTTTAACAAAAATACTTCAGTCACTTGATGCAATTCCCACCCCTCCCTGATATGCTGTCTGAGAAACACTTGGTGTGAAAAACACATCTGTGGGATATAACAAAGCTAGACACAGAGAAAAACATACACTTAAAATAGGGCATCTGACCAACTGGATTCCCTGTCCTACAGTCTGTGCTGCTCCAGTCAGCACACTCATATGTATTTCACATTTACAAGTAAAATGGACCTGGCTCTATGGGGCCTGCTGAAGCGGAGAGCTAAGTTTGCTCACGAGACAAAGATTTTCTTTCCTCTCTCAGGGTGAGAGCATTCAGTAGCTGTGACAGTGAACAGGCTGTCTCCTGATGGACAGACTGGCAGCACATTGGCCTAGTGAGCACAGCCTCATTTAAATACATCAGACCAGTGCCACAGGTGCCTCAAAAATCCATTGTGAGCTATTTGACACCCCTGGGAAGATCTATCTATGTGTTTTCATTTCATAAATTCATGAACTTTACCTTCAGCAAAACTTCCACAGTGCATAAAAGTATTTTCCCATTACATGTGGGGACATAGAATCATAGAAACACAAGGTTGGAAAGGACCTCCAAGATCATCTAGTCCAGCCGTTCTCCTATCACCATTACTACCCACTAAGATACTAAATCATATCCTGTAGCACCTCATTCAGACGCTTCTTGAACAGCGCTAGGGATGGTGACTCCACCACCTCCCTAGGCAGGCCATTCCAGTGCCTGACCACTCTTTGAGAGAAAAAGTTTTTCCTTGTATCTAATCTAAATTTCCCCTGGCTCAACTTGTGGCCATTCCCTCTTGTCCTGTCATTAGTTATCTGGGAGAAGAGGCCGACCTCCTCCTCGTCACAACCTCCCTTCAGGAAGTTGTAGAGTGCGATGAGGTCTTCCCTGAGCCTCCTCCAGACTAAACAATCCCAGCTCCCTCAGCTGCTCCTCATAAGACTTGTGCTCTAGACCCCCCACCAGTTTTGTTGCCCTTCTCAATTAACATCAATTAACAGAATTTGTTTTGATGGTAAATATATTATCCAGCTTTTGCTAATAGTCAATAGGCACAAAGTCCTTCTCTGTGAAATAAGCAGGGCATAATCCTAAGTTCCTTGTCAAGTCTGAGCAGATCGTCAATAGCAATGAGAATGTTCTCTTTCTGAACTGCCTGGTATGTTCACCAAATCCAAAGCAACAGAGCAAAAGAAATCTTAAAAGCAAAATTCATAATGTAATATGGACATGCAAGCAAGGGCTCTTGGGGAATTGCTCAAGAAAGTAACAGTAATTAATAACTTATCAGGAACAGTTTCAAATGACAGTATAAAATATTCTTTTAATTTAGATTTACTAGGAAATCTATTTTACTTCCTGGTAAGTAAGTGTAATTTCATTATTTAACAACAAAAAAAAATGTTTGAGTTAGCAACTAAGTCAGAAGTGTATACAGCATTGGAAATTGTTTTTAGTAAATGAATGTTTGAATTTAACAAACTGAGCTCTATCAGATACCCTTCAACTTATTTATAGCTAAGACATGGATGAGTTTAGCTTTCTCTGTAGCGAAGGCGTCTATGAGCAAAAGTCAATGAAATCTGTTGACAGGTTGAATCGTTAGTTTTCTTGGCATGAATTCATCATCTTGGAGAACACAATAAAAAAGCTGTTCTCAGTTAAATGATATGGAACAAATGCAAAGAGATATGTGTGATTTCTGAAGGAGAAAATTTGATGTGAAAAGTCTCATAACTTTACAAAATGTGAGCTCTAGACAGCCATCTCAGATGACACTGTTATATTCTCCCCCTGCTGAAAAATGACTAGCATTGGAAGTGTTCCCTGTTCCCCAGAGTGGTGAAAATGGTTGGTTCAGGAATCACACACACACACATTCCTTTCCAACTAAATGTCATAACACACATGGTGATGCAGAATGTTGTATTTGATTGAAAATTCTGTTTCTGAGTGGCTACAAATTGTTTAAAAAGAAACAACAATACAGACAAAAATCTAAATGAAGAGTTTCCAAGTGAAGAACAAAATACTCCCTTTCCTTTTTTTTTCACATCCATTCTCCTGGCTTTCCAGCTGATTTCCCTTCTGATTTGCAGTGAGCAGTAGTGAAGGATGCTCAGTGCTGCCCAAGTCTAACACCTTTGTCCAAAGCCAGAGGCTGACCATAATGATAAAGCAACAGGCCATCTTCACAGCTGATTAGCTTTATGTGTGGAATATAAATAAAATTTTCCAACTTTGGCTTCTAGAAACTTTCTTTTATATTTTCCAGTGTTTGACAGCTCTTGGCTTAACAGTTTGAAGGTAAAGAGTTTTAAACCTGAACTACTATACTCTTTTGATCCTGTTTTTCTTCTGAATGTAATACAATATACTTCTTTTACAACGTGTAAACAAGAATCTGGTCATAATGTTTGTACAAGACAAAACAAGTGTTTATTTATGGACAGGTTCCACCAGCTCCATTGCATGTGTTCTCTGAAAAAACAGGAAGCATCTGGACCTTGCTTGTAAGCTGTTCACTCAGAAATTGTAAACATTTGAATGTGAAGTAAGAGACCAGGGGAACCTTGTAATAGAAAACAGAAAAAGTAAGTGAGCAAGGGACTGGAAAAAATACAGCAGGAGGAGACTGCAAAGGAAAGGACAGTAAAGAGAAAGATGAAAAAGCTGTTGGGAAATACTGGAATTTCTAGGTGAAAAAACAATCCTAATAAATGGAGACAGGAGAAATAGGTAGTGATATAGAAGGAAGAGATATGTCAGCACAGCAAAAGATCTAGGAGCTCAATTTATAATAATATTCAACTACACAAACCACAGAAGAGGAAACTCTGTTTTGGAAAATAAAAACATGTCAACCAAATCCGAAATCACGTTTTCCGACTGAAAATGAAAAATAACAAGTGTTTGTCTAAGAAGTAGTATTGTAAAGAAATTCAATGACCTACTTAAAAGAACACATTTTTCCTTGCTTAAACAAAGATGTTCAAAAGCTAAGTTTATGAAGGAACACATTTCAGAGTCCCAACTACAGCATGTGAGGCAGAGGTTTATGGACTTATCCAGACAAGCAGAAATAAGTAAAACAGATGGAGAAAGGATGGAGTGGGGGAGGATGTATGTGCAAAGTGGTGCATGGACAAGGGACTGAATGGGACATATATGAATGTGCAGCATCCTCTTGCCTTTTCTCGCATGCTTGCAGGGAACCCTCAGGACTAAAGTTGGTTTCCTTCTCTCTTGCTGTGAAAGGTTTTTCTAGGTTCCTAGAAGTCACTTCTCAGATCTCTGTCTTCTCAAACTGCTTAAACCGGCTTGTGAAATTTTTGTTGTTATTCTTGAAGGCTGGGCAGAGCTGCTGCTTTCCCTCTTTTCCTCATATTACATCACTAGGTTTTCTGGATGATACCTTAATTAGTAGTTTCCTGGTACCAGGTTGCTCTCCTTGCTTCCAGGATATTCCTGCTTCTGACAACACAGTGGCACAGCTTTACATTACAATAGGAGAAATATTAATGACTAAAAGCACCTTTGCTTTTAGGTTCAGATTGCTAGGAGCTTTGCCTGGAGTCTGTGTGGTATATAAATGTGACAAGAAACTTAGACCAGACAGTGGTGTTGCCGAGACTGCACAACCTCACTTCATACCTGGTTAGATTTTGAGGGCCCAAGCTGGACCAGCAGGAACTTTGTGATGTTCAACAGGGAAAAATGCGTAGCTTTGCACATGCTGGGGAGCCAGCCCCTGAATCAAGACAGACTAGGGACTAGCTGGGAAGAATCCACAGAAACTGATTTGAGATCCCAGAGAACAATTTGGGTCCTTGGCTAACAGTGTGTCCTTGCAGCAATAAAGGCCAACCACATATTGGGATCTGGAACACATAGCACATTAGGAAAGGCTGAGGGAACAGGGTTTGTTCAATCTGGATAACAGAAAACTGAAGGAGATCTAACTGCATCTTCCATTTAACAGCATGACAAAGAAGACAGGGCAGTGCTCCTCTCAGGGAAGCCAACAGGCACGTCTGCAACAAAGGAAACTGATGGGTTACAAACAAATAATTCTTCCCTTGGAGAGTGGCAGAGCCCTGCGATATGGCCAGAAAGATGGTAGCTTCTTTACCAACTGGGATTGCTAACCCTTATCTATGTCTGAGCAACTCAGTCTAGTGATGACTGTGGACATGCAGAGAGTTGAAGAGTGATCTCCAGAGCTCCACTTGAAAGTGTCCGTGCTTGTATGACATTTTTTTAGCCCAACTTTTTAATTGCTGCTTTCTCTTTCTGAGAACGGGTCTGAGACCTTTCAGGTGGAAAAACGTCAACCTTTAGCATACAAAAATACACGTGTCCACCTCATCCTCGGGAAGTTTTCACTTAGCTTTTCACTCATCTCTGCACAAAGGAAGATGGCATTTATTCCTCTTACTGTTTCAATCCACTCCTTTTCTGTCATTCTAGCCTGCACCACAACTAGAAAATACAGCTGAAAATGAGCAAGGAGCACAAGATTGTCTTGCATGTAATAAGCCTTCCAATTATTTTTCAGTGATATATGTAAGCAGCTAAGTTATGGATGCCTATGCTGGGCTGGTAACTGTGCTAAAGGCTGGGAAATCTCCGGCCAAAGCAGAACTTTCTGTAGCTTTATGCAACAGTTATATTTATACATATAGTTACGTATTTAATGCATTTAATGCTAGCTATTAGTGTCAGTCTTATACTTTCAAAGCATTTCAGAGAATAATATACTTTCTATTTTTGTACCTGGTATCTTAAAGGGTGCATTTGTAGACATTGTGTGAGAATTACCAAAACACATCAGAGTGAGGTGCACTGTCAGTGTGCTGCTAATATGAAGTTACATATTCTTCCTTTAGTTCTCATGAAAGAGTGGAGTGCATCCTCAGTAAGCTTGCTGATGACACTAAACTGGGAGGTGCTGTTGACTTCTTGAAGGGATGAGAGGCCTTGCAGAAGGGTCTAGATAGATTGGAGCACTGGGTAATTCCTAACAGCATGAAACTGAATAAAGGAAAACTCTAGATTCTTCAGCTGGGATGGAGTAATGCTCCATAAGGACAGGCTTGGAGACAAGTGGCTGAGAGCAGTCCTGAAGAGAGGGACACTTTGTTCAGCCCAGAGCAGAGGAGGCTGAGGGGAGGCCTCATGGCAGCCTACAGCTTCCTCACAAGGGGAGTGGAAGGGCAGCACTGATCTCTGCTCTCTGGTGACAGTGACCGGGCCTGAGGGAAACAGCATGGAGCTGTGTCAGGGGAGGGTCAGGTTGGGTGTTAGGGAAAGGTTCTTCACCAAAGAGTGGTCAGGCCCTGGAACAGGCTCCCCAGGGCACTGGTCACAGTACCAAGCTGCCAAAGTTCAAGAAGCATTTGGACAATGCTCTCAGAAATAGGGTTTGGATTTTAGGTAGTCCTGTGTGGAGCCAGGAATTGGACTCTGATCTTTATGGGTCCCTTCCCACTCAATATCTCAAGATATTCCTTGATCATATGATTCTGTAAAGATTAGCATAATCCTTTTCTTCTTGAAGATAAAACACTAACCCTGATGTTTGAAAAGTGTTCTCTTCCAGTGGACTTTGTTATTCCCTGTGGTTGGTAATACTGCTATTGAATTTCATTACGTGGAAGAGCACTTTGTTTATGACAACTAGTGTCTTAATACTGGCAAAGATGTACTGCCAGAAAAGTTTGCAGATTTCTTTCCAAAAGGTGACATTCACACAAGGGAGATTATTCACTTCAGCAGCATCAAGATTTATAAAGCTCTTCAGGGCCATGATCCTCAGTACTACAAATTTTAATAAAATGCATGGCAAACAGTCAGGAAAACAGACAATCGGAGAAATTTGAACTGCACTTACAAGCACACATGCACTTTTAAATGGCCACTTCAGAGTGTGATAGGAATTCAGTTGTTCAGCTATTTCTGGGAAGAGCTGCTGGAAATATGGAGAGTTATCACTAAGCCAACAAGCCATCTGTCCCACTGCTTAAGCCAGAAAAGCAACTGTACAATATTTGGATCAGTACAACATCTGATACCTCTGGGATGTCTGTCTTGATCTCTTTAGTCTTTTAATCTTCGTCTTGGATCTGAGAAGTCAGGTTGATTCCATGGATGATTCTACTCATCCTGTGAAATGAGATTTTTTTAAGAAACGTCTTGTCAGTCTGAAGTCTGTAAATATCTAATGGCCTGCTTGCTGGGTCATGGTGTAACAGATGAAGCCTTGGGTCTAACACCAAGAACAAGTAAATGCTTTTCCCTTCCTGGTACATTCTGAAACTTTGTAATTCTACTGAGTTGGGAGTTGAGCAGTTTACTTTTGTTTAAATCATAATCTGCTGTGAGCAGAAACTAATTCATGGTGACTCATTTACATAAAGGCAAATGTATTCCCTCCTCCTTCCTTAAGATGCAGCTACCAAAGCATCCCAATACACTTGTGAAAGGAATCCAAAACAGCACAGCATGCTTTTTTATACACCTCCATGGATCTGTGAGCTGTAAAAGGGGCTGTAGAGGTGGTGGAGTCACCGTCTGTGGAGGTTGTCAAGAAATGTGTAGATGTGGCACTGAGGAACATGGTTTAGCGGGCAGGTGGGGATGGGTTGGTGGTCGGACTAGATGATCTTGGAGGTCTTTTCCAATGTTAGTGATTCTATGATTTGAGTTCAGAGGACTCAGGAGGATTGTGTCTACAGACAGCACTGAATTTTTCAGGGAACAGAAAATAAGATTCAAGTCATTAAAGACAATTAAAGGTCTATTCTTAGGAGAGAATAACTAACTGCACAGGTAAACAATAAGAAACAACAGTGATGCAGTGGAAAGAAAGAATAGGATTTAGGAGTACACTGTAAAAAGTTGCTTTGAAAGCAAGCATTGTTCTAGGAAAATAGCGATACACTTGCCAGATACAATCACCCTGATTTTTGGGGAAACTGCCTTATTTGAAATACTCACTGCCCTTTTTTCAGCAGGCCATACCTGACTTCTCTAAAGCTCTCTTGTGGAAATGAGCACAGCTAACAGAGGCAGCCAACAGGCACAGGAGTTTGTGCAGAAGGTCACAAAGAAAGGGACGAAGAAGAAGGGGGCCTCAGTTGAATCTGAACCACTATAACGGTTTCAGATATGCTTGTGATGTGTTACAGAGCAATTTCTCCAGCAGGTGTTAGAGCAGATGTCCCTGCTAGGATAGAGGCTTCAATGCAGAGTGTGCATCAGATGGCGGATAGAGCCCTCCAAGTCCCAGAGTGCCTGGGGCATCTAGCTGATGCCAAGAGAGATGGCTCTGTCCTGCAGGAGCTGTGCCATGTTGGAGGAGCTGTGCCACCAACTGCAGGAGTTATGGGAGGCAGTGGTCAGGCTGTGGCACATTACAGAAGATGAAAGGGAGATGGACAGGCTCTTCTCTGAGACAAAATAGCTTCGAGAGCCTGTGATCCCAACCACAGTAAAGAAGGAGGCAGCATCCACTCCCGCTATCAAGGTGAACACTATCTGTAGAGAAGGGGAAGAATGGAGGCTAGTGAATTCTGGTATCAGGCAGAAGGCTCCTGCCCCACGTAAGAGCTTGTAACTACAAGATAGGTTCACCATTCTCAAAGTTGAATGGGAGACATATGCCTGTTAGCAAAGGATCTGGTCCACCTAACCCTAAACCACGTAAGACTGCTAGGAAGTAATGACAAGCCATGGCAAATGGGCAACTCAACTCTGGTGGGCAGCAGAGGCACCCATTTGTTGACTTGAGCTATCAGCTAGGGAGGTTTGCAGCCTGCTAGGGGCCTGAATCCAGGATGTTGTGAAGGGTGTGCTGAAGCTCTTCCAACACCCTGAATGCTACCCCTGCTGTTATTCCATGTGGGGACAAAGGATACTGCCAGAAGAAACCTGAACATTTTTCAGAAGTGGCTATCAAGGGATTGTAGGTTCCACTCTCAACAGAGGCAGACTGTTGCTGCTGGATTTTACATACAGTGTTCTGTGTGCTGTTATGCAACATGTTCCATGACAAGTGTCACCATATCCTGGTGGCCCAACACCAAGGTTTTAATAGTGTTAATGGACTTAATCACCCATTAAGTCCCTAAAGCCTAGTGCTGGAAAGAACAGAGCCAGGCAATTTTCAGTGGTGCCCAGTGCCACGACATGAGGCAATGGGTGCAAACTGGAACATGAGGTTCCTTAAAAACAGTGCAGGTCATGGAGCACTGGAATAGGCTGCCCAGAGAGTCTGTGGAATCTCCCTTGCAGATCTTCATATGCTTGGGCAACCTGCTCTAGGTGTCCCTGCTTGAGCAGGGATGTTGTACCAGACTACCTTCCAACCTCAACCATTCTGTGATTTTGAGATCATTCTGTTCTGCCACTTACGTTTCCAGTTGCCTCTCACAGAGTACCTGCATGATTAACTATTTATTTTCTGTGATCAAGCCTATGAATGTGGGGTAAAAAATCATGAATGCTCAAAGATATTGAACAAAATGTCACAGCATGAAGATATTTTCACAGCAGTGACTGCTGACATGAAGCACAATTTGATGACTGTTAGAGATGTACATCTAACACCACCTTTGCAAACAGATCATAATGTCTTCAGTTAGCCTCTTCTGACATCATCTGTCTCTTCTTAGGCATTCGTTTTAAGGTATCTACCTCTATTCCATGACTGCTGTTCCTTTCAGGTGATACAGGACAAGCACTCAGAACTAGGAGGTGCTAAATTTTGAAGATCAAAGGTGAATTTTTTTGCCACCTTCCTAAATGGGACTTGTAGATGGGCTTTGAATTTTGGAGGTGTTCATTTGCCTGGAACGGTCTTCATACTGTTGCACTAGAGCTCCTCCACTTCTGCGTCTCAGACCATATATTAGGGCACCTAAATATAGTTACTAAACCCAAGTGTAGGTTCCGCTTTTGTCAGTTTGGGCCAACATGTACTGAATTTCCAGGTTTCTTTCCACTAAAGGTCATACTGAAGTCCTCTTAAGGATTATTATGAGTCAGAATGTGGAAGATTAATTCATCCTTCCATTATAAGAATCAGCATAGAAAACTGAGGGTCTTATATCTGCTCAATTCATGAATTTTAACAGCTTGAAAAGCTTTTTCCCAGCTAAGTTCTGATGCCTAATGTCCTTCTCCCTGAGTAAACAAAGCAATCAAAGTCCTTGACATGTACATTTTTCTCCCACCTTAAATAAATAACAATCCTTACATTTTTATTGCAGTGTCTCCATTCATATGACTTTCCTAATGGATGGAAAGTGAGCACCTGCTTGTGGCATGAAACATTGTCTGCTAAGATCCTTTAGTGAAATTATTGTGATGAATCACCATTGTCAGTGATTTCTGAACGAGACAAATCCCAAACTAATCTGCTATCTGCAACCCAAATGTAATGGACTCATAGATCATAAATCTTCTGCAGGGAAATATGCCTCCATTCTGTATCAGTCAATAAACAGAAATGTTATTCATACTTCCCTGTACAGGGGCTGCGATGGAGGCTATAATTAGAAGGTGAGTGAGAAAATGGGCAGAATGCAGAAAGAACTGTGTATATTTTGATTCGAATTGATTTTAGGAACGTAGCTGTTATTTACATGTGCCAGAAAGCATTATGCACAGTACAGGCACCATGCAAGTTCTTCACAACATTGTAACTTGTTTAGAGCCTATTGTGGAAATGATCTGCGTTCTGAATATCAATCCCACAAAACTGATACAACAGACCTAAATGGATCTTAGCTGGAAATACTGTAATAACTTAATGATGTCAGCATGAGTGAAGAATTTTAGTCAGTCAGAGATCAGACAAATTGAACGTTACCACACTTGGAGCTGCATATAAAGTTCACTTACCTGCTTTTTAGCTGTAAGTCATTCCAGAGGGCAAAGAGCTGTGGCTGTTTTCTCTGAGAGATGGTTTTGTTTCATGTTTTTCTATACAAGTGTGTTTTTACCTTTTTCTTGAATTCAATCCCAGAAGACCATGACAGGGCTAGTTATTTTGCCCACGATATACTTTGTAAGGTGATTCCAAATTCCTTTTGCTGAATACAGAACATAACAGAATATGGGTGAGAAGATTCAACCTTTACTACCATACCACCAACACCTGCCTCTGATGTTGTGGGTCAACATAATAAAACAGGAGGCATTACTTTCAGAGCAGCCCTCATATATCTTCCTCTGAAGAACAGCGTCAGACACAGAGAGCCAAATTAGATGACAGCTGGTTATATTCATTGTGATGTTCCAGTGACAGAAAGGAACATTTCAAAGAGCAGAACTGGAAAAGAAATATTTTAAAATTGATTAAAGGGAATGAGCATGTAGGTTTCAGAACGTCGGATGTTGGAAGTAGCACAGTGGGATTTCTTGTTTGTGTCTCAGACTCCTTGAGTAAGTGCAGTAACTTCTCAGATGCCTTTTCATTATACTGGGAGATCTACAAGCAGAGTCTGAGTTTTGAAAGGTCTGACTTTCTTCTTGCTCCAGTGGGCAATGCATTCAGCAGCAGGCATTCCGCAGTGATATGCAAGTAGCATCTTATCTTTCCATAGCTCTGCATACAATTGAGTGGGTAGAAATGTGTTTAGTGTATCACAAATGGTTTTTCATTCCTAAGCAGAACGGGTTCAACTATTAAGATGCACAAGTACTAGCGTAAGAGTTAAGGAGAGAGATGCAAACTTATGCAGCTGCATGAAGTTCAAGTCACACTTATTTTTGGTAAAGGCTTGAAAAACTGGCCTGGCTTTTTTGTTTGTTTGCTTGGTTGATTGTTGTTTTGGTGCTCCTCCTATGAAACCTGAATGATCAGATTGAAGATGGAATTATCCATAAACCTTTACTCGTGCTTGTTCAAGTAACGTCTCATGCAGAAATCAGGGCAAATCGTGTTCAGTATCTCCATTTGAGAAAGCCAGTGTGAATTTTCTCCATATTACTCATTTTCCTTTCCTGTCGCTCCACAACATTGCACCTCCAAGAAACATCTTGGTGCAGCTCTTCCTTCCCAATGTTGGGAAATACATGGGAGCAAGGAGTCAGGGAGTGATGCCTCTGTAAAAGCTGTCCCCTCCTGTGCAGATCTCTTGATCTGTTCTACCTATACCTCTGTTAAATTACTGCGAACAAAATGGTAACGCTAGATGCATCCATGGCCACAACTGCTGCAAGTATTTCATGCCACTGATAACTGACCTGCTCATTAAAACTGTGGCAGAGCTGACGTAGCTGTGTTACTGAAATGAGTTAAGAACGTGCACATCTTTCTGATGTAGAAAAAAATACAAACACTTGAAAAATAGGTAGATTTCAGCTATACCATTCAGTGATCATGTTTCAGGGAATTGTTCTTAATTGTACTTAATAGCAATTTTGATGCATTTCAGAACGCCTTAGTTTTAGAAATCAGATCAGAAACTCTTTCCCTGTACAACTGAAATCAAACTTAATTTGGAAGGATTGTCTTAATGTGATTGTTAATTAGCATGTTTCCTCAGTCTTTCCAAGTCTATTTACGTAAGGAAAAAGGTCTTTCATTACAACAGCTGAAATGGAAATAGACATAAGCCCCATCAGCTTAAGAAAATTGAAAAAAGTTAGTTGATATGTCTACAGACTCCATTGAATTCTGTAGTACACAAACAAATAACCTATACTCAACCTTCTGTCACATTTCAAGCTCACAATTTCCTGAGAAGTCAATATTCTCTTTAGAAGAAGAATTTCAATCATTAAAGTGACTGTTTGCTGATATCCAAGCATGAAAGCAGGTGCCTGACGCTAGTACGTGTCATGAAATGAACCCCGTTTTCATTTTGTATTTTGCTATGGCGTACATTTAGGTGTAAGAGGCATGACAACCTAATTTGTCCTGAAGTCACTGTTGTAATTTCTCCCTCACAGAAAGTCCATGTGAGCCAAATTATTAATACAGGTTCTTCTTCCAAGTGCTTTGCTTCTTCTCATTTTTATTCTTATCTAATGACATTTGAAGTTGCATTTGGGCATTACTTTGCTAAGGTGCTAAAACCATTTCTAATATCAGAATGAAAATGATCCATGAATTAAACTTCAAACAAATATTCTTGCTCATATTTTCTAAATATTTGCAGACTATCAGAGAGCAATGCTAATGCTATGATCACCAGTGTAAATTATTGAATTCCAACCCATTTAGATTCCTGTATACGTTTAAAATATGTGAATATTCCCTAAAGCAGTTTTATTATAACCTTGAAAATAATCAAGTAGGTAAGAGCTGCTACCCGTTTTGTGTATTATCATCCAACTTTAGGAACACCTAGATATTTCCAGAAGTTGTGGTGTCACTAGCTATAGACAACTTCCATATTCCTACTTCCCTTCAGACGTGGGCAGGGCACGTGCTTGCTGTCCTGCCAATCTTTGGATCCTCAATAATTGTATTAACTCAGTGTTACAATTAGATGAGTTTCAAACACAACTGAATAATACTACAATGCCATTTCTGTGGCAGCCACTTTAATATTGCTATACAGTGAAAAAAGTAGCAAAAAGCTGTTAGGATTTTTGTGTTGCCATTGTTTTCCCCCTTAGCAGGCAGGGATAGTCTTTTTGTGCCTCTGTACATTGTTTTGCATATGGCTGTGTACCGTGAAAAGTGGTGGCCATGAAATTCTGATCTTCTACATAAGCTGCAGTAAACCTTACAGGAATACCTGCTAGTTGTATTCATTTATGTAAATTAATTCCTTCACTTACTCTAGAAGTGTAAAGAACGTTTTAGGACCTGTACCTGGACTCACTAATGAGATTGTTTCCGCAACACTGACTGCTTTAACTGAGGCAGTTTTGAAGGATGTAACTCAATCAACTAAATACATATAACGAAGACTCCACTGTCAGGCCACTTGCAGAGAAGTCAGTAAACAGGATGAGCTTTCAGACTTCACTCATATTGGGGTTCACCAATGAATGCTGCTCACATCCAAGCACACCCAGATCTGAATTTACTGATCCCTCTGAGAAGAAAATCTTCCTGTTACTTCACAATGCAGACATCCCCAGTGGAGATGCTGCTAACTGGAAACAACCCAGCATTGTTCTGCTGATGAGCAAAAGCTAAAAGGGCTTGTTAATGATGGGGGAAATTTGGTAGGGGCTGGCAATGAGTTATGAATGGCTAGGAAATACCACTACTAGCAACAGGGACATGCTAGGTGTCAGGTGGTCACAGTTTGCTCAGCCTGGCCACCACGCAGACCTGTGGTTCAAAGGGGCTGGAGGCATTTAACAGGTTACCCTCACCTCATTGCATATAGCAGAGTATCTCTTGCACGATCACATGCAAGGAGGTGGAGGGCCTGGAGATTGTGAATATTCCTTCTGTGTTACAGTACCAGCCTAGCTAGATCAGTACCTGCTGTCTAATTAAATCACTGTTCTCTGGTATATAGGGGGATAAATTTCAAGTGCAAGCTGTTCAAAATGGAATTGCCGTCTGCACTGTGGAATAAATTTAATCTATCTTTATGCCCTTAAATTGATAAGAAAAGGTAGGGAGCCTATCAGGAGTTCTTTCCACTTTAATGACCACAAAGTATTTAGCAAGAAAACATGAAATAGGAATCTTTATCAGCCATTAATACAGGTGTTCTAGCCATTATGTAAGAAGAGTGGAATTAGATGTATTTTAATTAGGGTTTGAAGGATCAGAGCAATCAGAAGGGCCCACATCTGACATAGAAAAGTGCACTCAGCCACAAACTGGAGCCTAAACCAGCTGGACTGGGGCAGGTTAAAGGTCTCTCCAGTCAGGGCCCAGTAGTCACTTCTGAAGACAGGGCTGTACGGGAAGGTCTTTCCCACTGCTAGCAGTCAGACCCCTAAGGACTTTCTATGCTAGGAGTTCACTCAGATGTTAAAAGTTAAATGGGTCAATAGAGAAGGAGGCAACGGCAGACTTAGCAAAACAGAATGCAGATTGCCTGGTTCAGTGTTCAAGTCACCAATGCAGTGGAGCATCCTCAGTGGCAAGTCAGAAACGCGTGGGCACAGAGTGCCAGTCAGCACTTGTAGCTCTGTTCTGTCACAAAGCAAGCCATGAGAGCATCAGTGCTATGAGCAGCCCCACAAGGATTTCTCAGCACACAGCAGCATCCTGTCTTCCTGTGAAATCATGATCGTGCTTAGCACGGCAATGTGCTGAACAGCAAACCAACTTTATTAACAGGGGTTTCAAATTTTTAAGCTACTTAGAAGGACTGCTCTCTTATGTAATAGCAATGACTTCGTTCGTTGCAAAAATGATGAGGAAAACGACTGAGATACTTTTCCAATTATTCCCTCGTAATGTAGTTTAGACTTCATGTGAAATGTTTAAGTTTCACTGTCTTTAATCTATCAGCCATTTATATCTAATCTAAAAACCAGTAAATGGGTACTTCATATTATAGCCAGATGATTAAAGGGAAACTACCCAAAAGTGAGGATTTAGAAGCAATCAGCCTTTAAAATACACGTACCAGGAGTAAGCGTAGTGGAGCCCCTGTGCACATGGGCAGGGAGTTGGTAGAGGTCCTGGGTGAGGCTGGCCATGAACATTCAGGGACATGAGTGCAGTCTGGGCCCAGACACGTGAGGTTGCACCACTGAAAGTGCACTTCAGAGGAGAATAAATTCATATTCAAGGGCGGGAATGTATTTTAGTGAAACTCAAATCCATAAGCAAAACCTATTAGTGTTACAGAGTCATCTGTAACCAGCAGATAGCACATAATCAATGCATGCTATTCTAATACGTTACATCAGGATGTAAGTGTTGCTACATGTTAGTTCTATTTTCTGTAAGTGCTTTTATCAAGGTTGTATTTACAAAGAGGTAAGGTAAATTCTCAAATGCTATGCAAGACAATCTTTTCTGCACTCCACCTCTACCAGTCTCATTAATGGTTCTTCTTAAAATACACATGGCAATTGCATCGATAGTCTTCCCTATGGGTGAAACAATTCCTGGCATTAATGTTTTTTAATTTACAGTGAATTTTCAGTTTTCATGAAACCTTTTTTGTGCTAGTTGTGTTTCAGTGTGGGTTTAGGTGTCTTTTTTTTTTTTTTTTTTTTTCTCTTTTCGTGGCTGTTGATACAGAACATAGAGTGGAGACAAAAACTGCAGCAGTATTTAATGGAAAAGTTTAGCAGTAGAAGAAGGCCTTGCAGGGTCTGAAGGCTGTTTCCATGGCTTAAGGAGTATAAGTAGGATTCTTTATGTTCTGACTAAAATGATATGGCAGATGGTGAAATTATGCCAATATTATGTTTTTCTCTTCAGGTGACCAAAGCCACTAGAAACATTGATTAATGTCCCCTGACTGCCCTCAGTAAGCAAGCAATGATAACAGTCAGGTAGGTAACAGCCAAGGATGAGCAGAGCCCAAAATATCAGCCCTAAATAATTGTTGTTAGTTGAAATCCTGACATATTTTGTGAGATGCAGAAAGCAGTATCCACTCTACCCCCTCAGAGGGCCAAGCAGAAAGGCAAAATGGAAGGTTGGCAGAAATCTGCTCCATCAACTTCATGTTGCTATTCACCTGTTGGCCAGGACAAAGCCCTTTTCCAGCTGGGAACTGTTGCACAGATGAACAGAGTTGTAGCAGGCTATTACAAAGTGCTTAGCAGAGACACTATCTGCTTGATCCTGTGCACAGGTATTTCTGAAAAATCCATCTGGCAGATGATGTTCTTGATGGTGTAATGCAACATTTCTCCAAGGTGTGATAACATGTGAGTTAATGAAATAATTATGTTTTAGACAATCTTACATTTATCCTGATAACAAGTGGAGTTGTGCCACCCTATGCCCATGTCAATTAAGGTGGAGAGGTGCATCCTTATTTGCCCTAAGGCTGCTCAGCACTTCAGGTACACTGATGACCATGCTGTCTTGTAAAATAACCTGGCTACCTGCTGCCTAGCATGGGGGCATTTGATGGGGGAGATAGGGATCCTGGGAACTGTGAGGCTCCTCTGTCCTCCCTTCCCTTGTCCCCTCTTGGCTCCAGACAGAGTGCTGCTGAGCAAGTTTTCAGATGCTCCAGGGAGTGATGGATGCTGCCAGGAGGGCTCAGAGTCCTCCCATGCTTCTCTTTCACTTTTTTTGATCCCTTTTTCATTTCTTCCCCTCACAGATCATTTGTCTTTGCCTGGATGAGGCTTTCTGCCTCTCCCTTTTCAATTACTGTGGTCCTAGTACTTAAGCTGACTAATTAAAACTAGCCCATGTCAACACAGAAGAGCCTTCTCAGAGGCAACTACTGCAAGGTGGATTCCCCTCACCTCATTTTAGGCACCTGTAGCATAGAAATGTCTGTCTGGGCTCCCTTCCAAGCTTGTGCAGGGACAGGAACATTTCTAGAATGAGAACCACCCAAATGTGCTGGGATGTCTGCAGCTGAGGCACAGAAAATACATCCTTCTGTCTATTGATTGGGAAGGGACACGGAGCTCAGGCTCAGATGGAAACATCTTGTGAAACAGTGATTAACCCCAGCCATAACCCATATTACCCCCCAATGGACAACAGCAGCAGCCAAGTGATAGAGTTGTAATCAAAGCAATGACTTGGAATCACATAGGGTCAGAATCAGGCTCACCTGCAATAAAACCCACACCATCTGGATATATCCAGGCACTTCTTACCACACTAAAACTGTGTGTCCACATGGTCTGGAATACTTGGCAGTAAGCTTTGAGGTTTGAATCATGGAGGTCTTTTCCAACCTTGACGATTCTAAGATCATCTAGTCCAACCAGACAGAGTACACCATTAAAGTCAGAGAAGTGCTTGGGCCCTAAGGATAACTGGCACCGAATGGCCTTGTCTGCTTGGGGAGGCTGACTGAGCAGCCGTGAAGAGGCATCTGTTCTCCTGTTGGACACAACAGCAGAATGGGTTTTGTCTGAAAAGCAAAATACAGCTTTTGAAGAAACAAAAGCACAAATGGGTCACATGTAATCTTCTGCTTGTCAATACTTTATGAAAGGCCAATACATTGTTAATGGCCATTTTAGAGTGTGTGATGGACAGATGTGAGATATATTGTTAGCTCTGGGTTTTTAGCACAGCGGCAGACGGTGCTAGGAATGGCTATAGGCCTTAGTTATACTTAGCCAAGTGAGCTGTTGGTGTTTAATAATTGATTAAGCTTCTATTAAAAGATCTGTTAATCACTCACTAGCCCCTTCTAAGTGGCATGTGGAATAACCCCAGTTTCAGAGGGTCAAGTGCCGCTTAACTGAGACATCCTCAGCTTCCTATCACAAGGCAGAAATTTTAAGAAGGCAGGAAGTATAAAGTTTGAACACCTGTGAATAAAGTGAGAAAAATGGTATGCCACTTCCATCAGGAACCTAAGAGCAGCCTTGTGCTCAGGTCTCTTGAAAACAAGGTAACTTGAATATCTTATTTTGAATTTTGGGCTCCAAGATGAAGAAACTCCTATGTTTATAACTACAGAACAATAACGAATGGGATGCAGCAGGGAGGGGTTCTAGGAGTGTGTTGTGGTGTATCTACTTCAGCCTGCGTGCTCAGTCCCTAGTAGAGAAGCATTGCTGTCCCCTGCCAAACTTGGTGTTACTAAAGTGCCTCTGCTGATATGTGAAGAGGAAATCAAATGCTAACACTTGCTTTGTTCACTGCCACAAGCACCGAGACAAAGTGCACGCTCCTCCCCCTTGCTGTGTTTTCATTCCTTGCACTGACCGTGATAGCATCCCTTGGGGAAATTCATTCCCACTTCCCATACACACATACTCCTTTTGTGTGAATGCATCTGTCTTTCACTTACAGAGGTGAATAGTTTGCCTGTCTTCATAACGCAAGGCCTAGAATATGAATTAAGGCCATAGGATGGTAGAGCAGATAGCTGCTAGCTTCTCATACCATTGTGCTTCTCAGATGTTCATTAAGTGGCTTTTTTCTGACTGGTCCCCTTAGGCCTTCAGTGGATAGAGATCTGCATTATTCACAGCTGATTGCACTCGTCGCTGATAGCCAAAAGCCAATGCACTGGAATAAATTTCCATCCCAGTCTGACATGAAATCCACTTCTCTGGGTTGACAGGAGCCAGGGAATAACCATGGGAACTCAAACGTTTTTCTGTCCCATGGATTCATCTCTAGGCTTCGTTATACACTCTTTACTGCCTGTGGAGGTCTCTGGTAAGGACTTTGATCTTCTGGTATGGTATTAGAGTGCTGCTTCTAGGGAGCATGTGTATTTCATAGGCAGAGGGAATTTTAGAAGTTACAGCATTACTTTTAACTTTTTTTCTGGAGCTCTACAACACTCAACAAGCCAGAAAGATCTGTATTCTAGGTATTGCTGTTTTTCAGTGCTTAAAGGAGGCTTTATAAAAGAGATGGAGAATGACTTTTCACATGGTCTGATAGCGACAGGACAAGTGGGAATGGCTTTAAACTAAAAGAGCGGAAATTTAGGTTAGATGTTAGGAGGAAATTCTTGACTCAGAAGGTGTTGAGGCCCTGGCATAGGCTGCCCAGAGAGCTGTGGATGCCCCATCCCTGGAGGAGTTCAAGGCCAGGTTGGATGGGCCCTGGGCAGCCTGATCTGGTGGGTGGCAGCCCTGCCCATGGCAGGGGGTTGGAACTGGGTGGGCTTTAAGGTCCCTTCCAGCGTAAGCCATTCTATGAAAGAAAGCAGAATGTAGCATGGAAATGATACATGAAAACTAGCTCCCAAGTAGGCTATGTAGAGACCGACATATTTTACGGATTAGAGTCCAAGATGAAGTTTTCTTTTCCTGAGTATTAAGGGAAAAAATGTTACAAAGTGCATTCATCTTTAACCATGTGTAATGTCTGTATGGTAGTGAAGAGACATCCCTGTAGAAAAGCAGTACAGAATGTTCAAAAACTTTTTTAAAAAAAATCTATTGGTTTTTATTTATAGTATCCCTCCTTTTGTAAGACCACCCTTCTCCAGACACACTGTACAAAGTTTTACTTGATTAAATGATCATTGTACCACTGCTCAACAAAAGCAGCCTTCTAAGGAACAGGTCTAAAAAGTGATGAAATAAGGAGACAGAAGTTGATCAAGTTCAAGTATTAAGGTACAGAGACTCAAATGGTGTTATTCATGGAAATCCAACATCAGGATCACTCTGTGCCACTCTGAACCCATGCATGGAAAGCTTTCCCAAGCACAGTGGATTTGCAAATTTAGTATATTCTGTATTTTGAGATTTTGCTCCAAATCTTATCTTGCCGTAAACATTTGGAATCATTCTAGATTACTAGTAACATAGTCAAGTAACCTTATTTGATCACACAAAGCTCTCATTCAAGTGTCTAAGTGCCTAACTCCCATTGAGTAGCCTTGATATGTAGGAACGAATATATCATTGTTTTTATAGGAAAGATGGCCATATTTTTCTAATTAACTGTTCTTGCTATGAACAAGTTGGAAATGTAATCCCAAATGGAAACCACCTAGGCTGTCAGGAGCTGGATGTATTATTTGTAATCAAAAACAATGTACAAGAATTGCAATGTATTGTAATGTGATAATATATAATACTAATTTTTGGATCTGAAAATCTTTATCTCCTCTGCATCAGTATTAGATCTGCAATTTTAAGTGGGCTTGAAAGCAAAGCACTTTGCCTGCCTAGAACGACATCCGTCATGCTATGCATGTTTGGTTCACACACAGCAATTGTAACTTTAAAACTAGATTTCTGAATTTCTCTGTGGTGACAGTATCGAATTACAGAGTTGCTCAAATGCATCCAATATTTAAACATAGAGGGAAAAAACGCACGTTTGACGTTGTCATTGCCTTGATGAAGTTCAGTAGCAATAAGGTCTGTTGTGTCAGAGCAGAGTCTACCTACACCCTTCAGTTAGTAGCACTGTGGTCAAACCTGTGGTCTTTCCTCACACAAGAACACATCTGGTGATCTTTTCAAAGATCTCAGCTCATGAACTGATCTTTCAAGTGTTGCTCAGAAGTTTTGTGGCAAAAAGAGGCTCTAAGAAAATGTCAGTTCAGAGAGCTTGAAATAACTAACATAAACATCCTTAAGTTTTAGACTCCAAGTTATTGTTCAGATAGACCCAAACCCTAGATAATCAGTCTACTACTGTCAGAAAAACAACACATGCAAAAATAATAATACGAGATAATGAAAGCTAAGATGTAATGAAATTAAATTATAATTTGAACATTCCTAGTCAAATTCCTAATAAACATTTTCATTTTTATGAAAATATCTTCATCAGAAATGCCCTATTTTTCAATCAACACTAGTGAAAATGATGTTTTGGAATTAGCAAAAACATTCTGGCTCCAAGACACATCCAGTATCATCTAACGTGACGTATGCTTCTGAATACCAAATTGCTCCTAGAAGTTTTAATGAGCAATTTTGAAGAACGAGCTTAAGTAGCAACAGCACAGAGCAATATTTTTCATGCGGGGTTTGGGTTCTGTGTCCTCTCCACCACCTACTGAAATTACTTTTCTTCAACCATAGCTCCCTTCTTGAAGCCCTTCAGATTCATATTTGTTGCTCTTCCTCAGTGTAACAAAGTAACGTAAATTCAGCAGCACATTTCTGTATGGGTTGTAAGACAGCTTCTGAGAATGGGTGACCTGCTATGGTTTGTCAAACAGACAGGGAGCTAAATTAAATACTCTCAGAGTAAAAGAGAAAAAGACATGTAGAGAGAACAAAACCAGCAGGAATTCTCTTAAATAATTTATAGCAAGAAAGAGATGTGTTTTTTTAAGAAAAGGGACTTTAGTTATTTGATGATGGATTCAGTTTTCTTTGACTTTTTTTATCATGGCCTTCAAAGGGAAGTGTCTTTGAAGTATGTCTTTGCTGTGACATGAAAACACAAGTTGGCTTAAGCCAATGAGCTTGTTGAGATGAGCGTACTGAGGTGCAGCTGGAAACCGGGAGACTTCACGAGTATTGAAAGGTTAGGAAATAAGACCTGCTCCTGTATCCACAACTGCTATTTTCTACTGAGGTAAGTACACTGATCCTCTATCTGCTGAACTGCTCATTCTTTTAGCGCTCCAAAGCGGATGTTACTATCAGGTCAGCAGATAGTCAAGAAGGGAGAGGATTTAAATTTAAGGGTGCAACCCTAGGTTGGCAGCAGTTGATAAAGAAGAGCAAAACTCTGCTTGTGGCACCCATGGGCAGGACACTGGACTTGGTGAAATTGAATTGTGGGTAGAGTCTGACATAATGGAGACATATGACTGCCTTTATTTAAAGAAAATATAATAACCCCAACTTCAGCTTTCTGGGAAGCTGTGAATTCTATCCTACTTAGAGCAAATGATTTGCAAGAGCAGATATTCATGAAGAGGTAAGATCTTATGCATGTATTCACACAGGTACGTGTTTGACGACAGCACTAGACAATTTTCCTCTGTAGATAGTAAGCAAACTCTTTTCAAAGTAACTTCATTTTCTTCTGGCTTAGTTCCCACCTGGAGATCTGTCTTAAGGTTTGAGAATGGGCTGATCGCTGCTAAAAGAACACTTACATGTTTAAACCAAATAATGAGCTTGGCTTATTATCTGGAGCATGCCCTCGGCTTTCATGGCATCACAAATTTGACAGCTTGATTGTGTGACTGCTTTTATAGAAACTTCAGCTCCCCTAGGGAAAGCTGCAAGATCAAAGATTGGTTCCTGCCGTCACACAGCTCACTAAATCCTGGGAAGTTATTTCAGTGTAAAAATAGGGTAAATTAGATCAGAGTCAGGCCTCAAGTGGTTCCCTGGACTCAGAATGGTTCAGAGGAGTTAGGAGAATGCAACTTGATTCTTCTTCAGGAAGGAAGTGAGCTTACAGTTAATATTAGTGGAGTTAAGAGTCAGATCCATTTGCCAGGTGATGATCTAGTCATAGGACAGCAAGTAAATACTCTGCAGGTTGGGGCTCAAGCTGAGTAGTTTTCATAAAGTAAAGCTCTCTGGAAATTTCTCCCCTTCCGAACAACAGGTAGAAAATTCAGCTTCTGAAGCTGCCCGGGACAATTTTGGGCTTCATTTCTCTATGAATAAATGCCACGCAGCATTTTAAAGTGCCCTGCCCCCCTCCCCAAACCCATAGATGAAATGAGTTCAGTAACAGTAACTGTTCCATTTAAGCATTTACTCTTTCTTCATCAATCCCTTATTGCTATCTGAATTAGAATTGCTATCTGGGAAGTAAATGAAGAAGCTGAAATGTTCAGACTATTCCTGTTAGTGAATTAACTTTTCAGGTACTTATATAAGTGACGTATTACTGGGTTGGATGATAGTAAATCTACTTGAAATGTTGAGTAAGGTAAAGATCAGATTCCAGCTATTCCTTTCATCTACACTTACCTTTACAGAGGGCAAGCAGAGTCAATCAGTCAGCAGAATAGTTGGAGTGAGATGTTCATAATGTTCTCAGATAGCATCAACAAGAGATGACAAAAGTAGATTTGTGCTATGTGGATTTTTGGAGAGACAAGGGATGTGTTGCTATTGCTGCTGTAAGTTTACCCAGTGCCCTTCTGGAGTGATAGCTTCCTTGAAAGTTGTCTCTGCTTGGACCTTTAAGGGAACAGTGAGATGGTCTGTAAGGGTTTTAAATTGAAGAATTGATTATTTTTCCAATATTTAGTTAGAGAAACTAGCACTAGTTCTAAACAACAGAAACTTCTGTGAAGTAGTTACAATATATTATAAGCACTCTAGGAAGAAAAAAAGAAAAGGAACTTAAATGTGTTTTGGATAATACCGTCAATATTCAATGTTAAATAGTACTGTGTAAAAATTTACATTTCTATGCCATTACCATCCTGCACATTGAATCAATAGCTTCTTGTATAAATAATGGGAGAGCTCATTGCTAAAATACACCATCCCTAATGCTTATTAGACTGTCAAAGTCAGGCTTAATAACATGTGGAGGCTAGTTAAACATTCCATGTACCATAACATTCTCCGAGATTTCGTTCATATGACTTATCAGCAGGAAAACTGTATTAGCAGAGTGGTGACTCCCAGGGAAATGACAGACAGGATGGGGTGAGTTTACCTTTCTCAGACGTGTAGTTCCATCCAGCACAGAGATGGTGCTCACCCACGTCAGAGTGAGATGTGTTTGTCTTGGATGGATTCATTCTGGTTTCATTCTTGGATGGTTTTCACTCTGCAAATTGAAGGAAAGAATAAAGACCTGAAGATGTTATAACAGTTGTGATCTCTAAAAAATTCTATGGTTATTATTATTAATGTTTCACTTCCCCCTTGTTGTGTTAATATTGGTTGGAAATGAATGGTGTAAGGCACTTTTGCATTGCAAAAGCGTATTTATTCTTTAGAAGGTAAAGTGTCAGGCATGAAAGGGTAAATGATAGCTATGTGCTGAATTTGAAAATCCATTTATTTTGAAACACTTCTGCTTCCCTAACTTCCTTTCTTCTTTTCCTGCTCTATAGTTTCTATGCTGCTTGCATTAAAAGGCTATCTATGTTTTATAAGAGTTCATCTGCTTCAGCTACTTATGCCTGTAACTGAAGTCACAATACTGTATTTTTGACATCATAATTATTTCCACTGCAACCAACTGCAATTTTGTAAATTGACTTCAAGTAGAGATATAAGCAGCAGGAGCAGATGAGTCCTTAAGAAACAATGATTCCGTCCTTGAAAACATGGAATAAGGATGAACTGCAGAACAATTCGTAAGCAGAATTATTGGGGAAAAAAACGATCTCCCTTTCTTTTCTACACTGGTAAACATCCAGACTACCTCCCTATGAGTCAGAAATTGACTCCTGGTTCTTGCCTGCTGGGATTGATCAGGATGCAGACCCCACATTCAGTATTCACGCTCCCCTGCAAACCTATAATAACAACTGTGAATGAATTGTGAAAGCCTTTCTTTCTGTCAGACTTGACAATCTGAGAGGCGCTTGGGCTGCACCTATCCTTAAGTCACAGAAAAGCTTCCAACAACCACTCATTAATGATTCTGCAAGATGCCCAAGGGAGACACTGCTGCATTTTACTGGAGTATACATCTCAGCAATGAGATGTGGTAGAAAAGCAGGCTTTGCCGTGATAACTTGCCTTGGGTTGTGGTATAAAAAAGCAGGGTTGAGTGACTTTAATAACCTTGGAAATGTAATATGCACTTAGAGATATTCTGACTAGGTTGTGGAAATGGTGTTAGGAAATGGCATTTTTAAATAAAAACAGAGAAAAGATTTACTTAGCTTTCCAAAATCTAGACTGGTAAAAATACACTCTCTTTCAGCTTATGCTGCAGGGGAACTGAGTTAATCAGTAGGGAAGTAATAATGGATAATGGATTTTGTCTTGATGTAAAGGTAAGATGAGAAGCTGACCTCAATTAAGATAGGGACAGAGACCAGCCTAAACTCTATTGTTTTGTGCAGCACGAACAAGTTTATTTAACAACAACATACTCAAAATACAGCTGGAAAAGCAAGCATTTAGTCTTTCAAAAGCTACTTGGTGGGCAAATGAACAATGGTGAGATATAAAAGCCTGTGCGTCATTGAGACACACTTGCAAAGAACAGATGCTCTGAGCAATCAGACTGATGGCTTTTCGTTTCATAACTTGTGAAGCAGTTTAAGCAACAGTTGCCTATCCTGCAGGTTCCATCCTCAGGTTCCTTCACACTTGACAACTTGGCAGAAACCACTTGTGAGCTCACTCAAGAAAGTGAGAAGAATCAAACTTAGTCCGTCTGGCAGGCTGTAGAGATGAGCTTTGAGTGTCTGAGTGGTGCTTGGTCAACAAGGAAACCCAGGAACACTTGATTTAGGGAGCTGCACACAGCCTGTGCCTGGACACAGACATACACCTCTCCTTTCCTGTGTTGACCCTTCCTACCAGATTCTGACCAGACTTAGATCATGAGTGTCAAGATATGCAAAGTGGGTATATCTGGGTCCCACAGCCCACCAGAGGAGGTGACCCTGTAAGATCCCTTAACATCTAATGGGAGCAGGCTGCTTCCTTGCAATATATTCCATTAGAAAATTCCCTGGCAGAAAAAAGTCTCTCTCACTTCCAGATGTTATGGTCATATGTTTCTGTGGAAACCAGTTCTTCCCTCCTGACATCTCCAGTGACAGCTACACATGGGAAGCATCACTGACAAAAAAGCATGCTCACTGCTTGGTCCAGGATCTCTGTGGAAGACGGTTGAGCTTCTCAGGTTTCCTGTGGAGAATGGAATTTGATGGGGAAGGATCAGCTTTGCAGCCTGAAAAATCTCTCGTTGCTAACTGCCTTCTAGACTATGTTTTGGCAACGCAGTATAGTCCCAGTCTTGGTCCTGAGCACAGATGAAACCAATGTAGTGGATGACAATGAGCAGTGAATGGGTGAACAAAATTATCACCTGCCCCAAGTACAATTTAGGAAATTTGTTCTGTCATCTGATATTTCTATTATATTTGAGAAGACGTTTTATTTTCCTTCTCACTCACTGGATTCATCAGTGGGTTGGGATTTGGATCATTGCTGACTTTCCAGAACAGAAAAAAAAATGCAGAGAAGAGAAACCTAACACACATAAAAGTGAGGACGGGTTTTGCTATGCTTTGGCCCTGACAAAATCAAACATAATCAGCAGAGTTGAGAAATTAAGTTTGAAATGCAGATGAATCAACTAGAACTGAAAGTAAATTGTCCTTTATCATTTGCCAAATTGACGCAGAGTAATAAATACATAACCTCCAGGCAAATGCCAACAAATCTAGCTACACCTAAATAAGTACACAAGAGAAATAAATTGATGAGATCTAACCTTCATGCAGTTCACATTGCCTTTGCTGTGTGCAGAACCCAGGTAGAATGGATTTCTTCCAGGTTCATTTATGATGAGAGACATTTTTTGAGTCATTCCACTCTTCAGTTTCCAAATGAACAGCCTAACACGTCTCAGATTGGTTTCAGATCACCTTTGGTTTAATAGTTCTTCACAGCTGCAACATCTTTTTCTACATCTTATTTGCTACATCTTCTTTGCTTATTTGCTGCTATTGTCCAGGCTGTCAAACCTAGATGTCTTTAAGTTTTTATTTAACATCACAATTTATCAGCATTGTTTCCCTGGCTACAGTGTTAAGTTAATTTGATGAGAATTTTCTTGTCTTGTATTATTTTATCTGCAGTTCCCTTTCTGGAGTATATATCTGTGCTGGTGGTGAAAATAGCTTTTTCCTGAGATACAGAATCCTCACTTTGAATGCTGGGGATTAAAGCTTTAATATAGGCCTTCTGTATAAGAAAGGAATCCACATTTCAGGTATGGTTATAACTGTCTGCATGTTCAATTTGAGTTTGTACTTTTGCTCAGAATATTAATTACGTACATCAAAATAAGAACAAATTGAGCCACATCATTTTAATTTTAATATAGCATTAATTATTCCAACACAGCAAAGTACTAAGATGTGCGTACTTAAGGCAAAAGACTTGTAGTGTGAGCCCGCTCTGCTTTGCCCTCCATGAAGGAAATGATGTGGCTGAAACAAGTTACATACCAATGATCTGACACCATTGGATACAATTCATTAAAGAAAGTTTAAGAGGTAAAATCTAGTGTTGTACTGTACACAGCAGGCCATGCAGCTAGGTCCTGTCTGGATAGACATCTCTAACGTAAGAGGCCAACTCCTGTCTCATTGGGTCTGAGGTAGTAATAACCACCTGCATTTGCCACCTAACAGGTATCGAAGACTCAAGCTTTGGTAATACCAAAAAGAGAGGCAGACAGTATCTATCTGTACCCACATAATGAGTCCAGTTAATTAGCACAGATAGGCTCTTGACTTTGAGAGAGTAAAGCCCAATTATATGAAGCCTTTAGACACTTCCAACTGAAAACTTCTTAACAAGTATGCGATTCTTAAACTAGTCTGTCCCTCCCTTCCTTTCTCACCCTCCCTTCCTTCCTTCTTTTCCAGATGAACTCATTTACTACTTGTATTATCCCTGTTTTCTGCTATACATCTAGAAGATTAATTTCATTTCTCCGTTAGAATTACCTTTACAGCACTGGTCATAAGACAAACCTGTCGCTTGGAAGCCTGCCAGGTGACTGATTCTTTTTTGTTGTGAATAGGAAAACAGTTAGTGTTAGCACTACAAACTTAAAGAAGCTTGTTAAAGGAAGTGAAGGGAAACAGCAATTTATAAATTTCAACTTGACAAAGAGAACTGAAAATCACTGATAATTGAAAGTTCAAGAGAAAGTTAGTTCTCACCAGTATAGGACAGGTCAGAAATCAGCTGTGATTCTTCTGTTTACTCTTATCTTTTGCAGAGGTAAAATCTTACAAGATAATCCTCTTTTTTTTTTTTCTTCCAAACAACCAGAGCCGCTAAGAATGGATGACCAAAAAAGTGAGAGTGCTCAGGAATGCAACCGGGCTCAGTTTCACTGGATATGCCTGGGAGATTAGAATACCCTCTCACCAATGTACTCCAGTTCTTCCTGTTTTTTTTTTTTTTTTTAAAATGTGAGAATAATTTATAACTACTCTTTAAAAAAGTATGGAGTACAAAATGTCTCAGAAGAATACATAATGCTTTTCGCATCTGACATGGTAAGAGTGATCAAAATGTCAATAGTGGTGATAAAACCTGTGAGATTTTTCAGTGGCAGAGGATACTTGGTAAGGAATCCGCATCAAGGTCTGTGAGTTCTGCTTGGCTTTTGATGCTAATGAACATCTTGCCAGCTTCCCCAGAAATCCCCAAACATCCCATTTTTTAACAGCATATCAGGCAATTCTACACGTTTTACAGAAACAGTATTGGGCAGGTTGTTTTACTACTTAAACTTTGTAAAAAGGCTGGCAAAGATCACCAACACTTTAAAAGCCAAATTTGCTGTGCAGAGGCTGTATGTATTGTAATATACACCATTGTTACCATGATATACTTGCAGACAGATTCCCAGTATATTTTGGTTAATAATAATTGTTTCCATATTTCCCTGGTTTGAATTCAGTTTTAAATACTGTTTATTTAAAATATTTAATAAGTGATACAGATGCAATTTAGGATTTGTGTTTTCTGGTCTGCCAAAATTTTTTGTTATAGTTTGGATTAACTCTAGGAAAAATCCGGAGGCATTCTCTACATGAACTACATAGTGATAATGTAAGTGTTTTAGTGATAATGTAAGAAACTTTGCTGGAAGTAATCCATAATTCACAGACATTCAGAGACAGGGAAACGGGGAAGAAAAAAGTTATGGTCATGTGTCTACACTGGGCCATACTACTTGTAAAACCGGACATGGCCTTCTGCAGCAATATCTGTAGGCAAGGGACATTGTGGGAGTAACAGGGATTTTCAGATTTTTTAAAGATGATGGTTTCTTTTGCTTTGAGAAGAGTATCGTTTATTCTAATCTGCAGCCCTACAGATGAGAGATCTTTGGCCCAAATCACTCACTGTGATTCAGACATGTTGGGAGCACCTTGGCTTTATTTCACCTCATTTCTGCCACCAAAGCCAAGCCCATCAAACCTTTGTTGTGAGTTTATGTCCCCGCTACTTTTCTGGCAAGAATTCAAGACATGTTTGAAGGAATGCCCTTGCTGGCTGATCACATACCATACAGTTGGGATTTAGTGCATCCCATCCCAAGACAGTTTGAAGGTCACAGATTTCTGCCTGGCACCCAGGTACAGTTCTGACAGCTCCTTTCAGTATGGGCTTAGCATCATCTAACTTGTCAAACTTAGCATATAAATGGCTCTTGGAAACTACAAGCAGCCCATTATGGACAATGTATCTTATTAACAAAGGTCACATTAGAAACTCACACAAGTAACTAATGGCATCAAATGCAAAGTACATTGGTATGCTCAGAGACTGGTGAGTGGTGTTTTCCAATTAAGTGAAACTGTTTGACCTTCTGAACTATAAATAAACTGCCAGAGTCTCTCATCTCAGAGAGACTGACTTTCACTGCAACACGATGCCATAGAACTCAGATGTACTTACAGAGTTAATTCTGGAGCAATCTAGTGGATGGTGAAATTTTAAACACTACTGCCTTGGAGAAAGGCATCCTCAAATTTCTGCAGTATTGGCAGAGTTGCACCTCTTGGAACAGACAGCGCGAGTACAGAGTGGGTATCACATCCTTCAGTGGAGCTGCGTTCACCTGAGGCAAACCTCTTTGGCTTATACAAGCACTGAGAAGATGAGGAATTTTTGTGGCAATAATGCCAAAAAATAATAATCCATATAGGTTACAACTATTTTTCCTATTAATGATTAAATGATTTACTGGTTTTAGACATTAGATGCCATGTTTAGATTCTCAGTGGGAAGCCCTCCTTGCAAAACAAGACTGAAGTCAATGGAAATCAGACTTTTCTTCCCTGTATCAGAAGAATTGTACGAGTTCGTTGGGGCAGATCAGTTGTTTTGGGTGGCATGTGTGTCTTGGATTGTCCCCTGGATAGAGGCACTATTATGCCACGGAGATCAAGTACAGGAGTTTTAAAATTCCTTCAAATGTTGGTAGAGAAAAGTTCATGAAAAGCAAAACAAAGCTAAGATGTGGCACCTTGCATCAGATACAGAGGGATGGATGGCTCTAATTGTGCTGATCTAATTTTGTGCAGTATCTCTGATGTCAGTTTATCTTCATTTGTTCTACTGCAGAGCTGTACCAAGAATGGTGCAAGAAGAAGCATCCAAAGGGAGAAACTACACCCGTATTTGGCAGCTATTCCTGCTATTTCATCTCCTGCCAGCTGGAAAGAGATATCCTGGGTTCATGGCAGCAGCTGAAAGACTTTTGGATGAAATGAGAGACAGAGAGAGCATCCAGAGACAAGTTTCTCCCAGTCCCTGAGTTGTCTCACTGCATAGCTAAGGATACCTCATGCACTCACGTAAAATCTTGCTCCAATGTTATAAGAATTGCTATTACCTGTACTTCGGCACTGGCCATTCAGCACAGTCTGTGGACTTGGGACTTCCAGGCAAAATCTCCCAGGTCAGTGGTTTAATGGTGCTTTTTCCTAAGAGTGGCTAATTTTTTTCAAACACACACTCCTTGTACTTCTACATGCATGTTTTGTAAAATTTGACAAAAAACTAGACTTGCTGTTATGGTCAATGGACAGGGTAAATGGTGAATATATTGGAAAGCTGTAGTATGGGGATATTTGGGGGGTAGGATTGGATGAGGGAGAGGCTGGTCTTTTTTAAGCACAAATATCCTCACCCGTAACTCATAAATGGCTAAGCAGTTCTGGTTGAACGGGGAAGAAAAATGGAAAAACATCAGCTTGACTTTAGAAAGAAAAAAAAATAAGACATTTTTAACCTGAGTCTGGGAATGTGCCAAAATTTTTAAGCACTGGGGAAAAATGCAGGTTTTTTTTTGGCAATGTTGTTACTCATTTCACAAGGGATCCCAACATAGTAATGTCTCTTCAATGGTGGTATTACAGAACTCCCCCTCTTGTGGAGGAGGCACAGTGTATGAAGCAGAACACAGTGTCCTATTCGCTACAGCAGTGTGGCTTTCCACCAGTGCTTCAAAGCTAGACATAAAAAGAGGCATGAAAAGAGCAAAAATTAATGAAGCACAGCACACTGCAGGCAATTCACAAGCACTTAACTTGCTTCTCTGATTTGCCTACAGCTTTGTCTTGCACCTTGTGCTTTGACCCAAGCATCCTTATCTTTTGCTGTGATAAGAATATGAATATCAAGGCTTCAAAATCTGATACATCAGAAATAACAGAACAAAGCACTTGAGACCTAGAGGGAAAGAGAAGTGGAGCAAAACCCCATGTAGGCTGAGGAACAGACTTGTCCTGTGTTTTCTCCTTCTCATGCTTTTTTGCATTCGTGGAAGCTGTGGGAAAGTAGGGTCTGAAACCAGGGAGAGGCGGCAGAAGCGACTTATATAGAGAAGAGCAGAGGTTAAGCTTCAAGCTACATCCTGACCTGCCTGGTTATGTCCTTTGATCTAGTCTACTGAAGTGATTAAAGAAATAGGATATGCTGAAAATTGGTCTGCCTCTGGAAAAGAAAAAAAAAGCGTTCTAGCTGTTTGTTCAAACAGAGAAGCGCTGTTGTAATCTGGCCATTAGACAGGAATTCACCAGCTCAAAACCAGAGATGGTCACAACTGTTTTACCTCAAGATCTTACTCTTTGCAGGCATAGCCCAGTAAGCATGAACAGAAATACTCTCCCTCCCTCTGCCTTTGAAGTAGGCACACTAACCAAATGTTTATTGAAGGATGCACATTAATTAGTCAGACAACAGTCCAACACATTTTGTTGTACCTTCCTTCTGATAATAATAATAATAATGCATGACTAAGGAGAAATGCACAACTGTAAATCAGGAAACCATTTACCTGATACACAAGTTGTGCATGTGGTTTGTGACAGTATTCCCACTAGGTACAGCTCATCTAATTCAGTCTTTGAAATGCACTAACAAGAAGGAATGGACTGTTGGCTGCTGTTCTTTCTCTGACTCTCTTGCATTGTATACAGTGAGAATGAAAAAATGAAATCTGATGTGAAATGATATTTTGACCAGGAGGAACTAAATGAAAATCACAGTGTTTATCAAACTGTTTTTAAAGCCACCTCTAGCTGTAATCTCTTGGTTATTGCTTATACTGTTCATCCTGCAAACAAAGCAGAAACAGTCTAGCAATATGGATTGTGGCCTCCGCTTGTACTTGGGATACCTACGTGGGGAGACATTAGAGCCCTTCCAGCTGTATCCCAGTTCTGAGTGATGCTGCTAGTACTGAGCTACTGGGCAGATGTGTGTTCTCTCAGATTCATTCTCTCCAAGTCTATAATGAAGTTAGTTTGACTTCATTTTTAATGAGAAAGGGAGTAGGCACTCAGTTCCACTGAAACCAAGCCTGCACAGAAAGAGGGATCTCAAAACGTTCCAAGAAATCACAGCTGGGAATGAATGATGTTTTATATAGTCCTTCAGCTTGGTGGTTTTGATCACATACTGTAGGCTCTGCCATCTTCTATGCCATGTCTTTCACATAAGCCTATCTTATAGTGACCTCCATGGAGCTCTCCCCATGACCAGTAGAATGAAACCACCTCAAGCAGACAGTAAATCCAGTAGGTAACCTGTCTCCTAAACCTGAGGCACCACAACACATCTGCATTTTAGGTAGACCTAGACCACATAGTATTCAAGAACATGATCTACTGACACTGTGACACATGCATGCCAGATACAGCCACTGAAGCAGCAAGGTCCATCTGGGAAAAAAATCTCATGCCCATGGCTGGTAGTCATAGAATCATAGAATCATAGAATGGTTCAGGTTGGAAGGGACCTTAGAGATCATCTTGTTCCAACCCCCCTGCCATGGGCAAGGACACCTCCCACTAGACCAGGTTGCCCAAAGCCCCATCCAGCCTGGCTTTGAATACTTCCAGGGAGGGAGCATCAACGACTTCCCTGGGCAACCTGTTCCAGTGTCTCACCACCCTCACAGTGAAGAATTTCTTCCTTATATCCAGTCTAAATCTACCCTCTTCCAGTTTATAACCATTACCCCTTGTTCTGTCATTATCTATCCTTGTAAAAAGCCCCTCCCCAGCTTTCCTGTAGGCCCCCTTCAGGTACTGGAAGGCTGCTATCAGGTCCCCCCGCAGCCTTCTCTTCTCCAGGCTGAAGAGTCCCAACTCTCTCAGCCTGTCCTCGTAGGGGAGGTGCTCCAGCCCTCTGATCATCCTNATCCCTTCCCTCTGGCGTGTCGACTGCACCACACAGCTTGGCATCATCTGCAAACTTGCTGAGGGTGCATTCGATCCCACTGTCCATGTCACCGACAAAGATGTTAAACAGCATTGGTCCCAGTACTGATCCCTGAGGAACACCACTTGTCACTGGTCTCCATTCAGACACTGAGCCATTGACCGCCACTCTCTGAGTGCGGCCATCCAGCCAGTTCCTTATCCAGCGAGTGGTTCGTCCATCAAACCCATATTTATCCAGTTTATCAACCAGGGTGCTGTGCGGGACAGTGTCAAACGCCTTGCACAAGTCCAGGTAGATGACGTCGGTTGCCCTCCCTTTATCCACTGTTGCTGTGACTGTCCAAGATGGCAATCACAGAATAGGTTTCTACTGTGCTTGCAATGGGAAGAAATGCATTATTTCACAAAATGTCATTGTGAAAACACTAAAACCATTGCCTTCTACTTTGCCTACATCTCAGGCTCACAGCTAGTGTCTATGCTCTATGCTTCATGCAGATCTTAGGCTGATGGAAGGTATCCTCATGAAAGCCCAGAGGGCTCTTCCCAGTTACCTAATGAGATGATCTACCCCAAGTCATCTTGTTTCAGCAGCAGACACAGTGAGATTTAAGGCTGAAAACTTGCTGCAGTCCTGCTTTGATTTACCGTGGCTCCTGTTCTCTCTTGTGGAGTTCTAGCTAGTCTTGTCACTTCCTACACCCTCACTTTTTGAAAGAGTCAGAAAGTTGCTTGCTCCAAATGATGAACGTTACAGCGTGGGACCTTTTTCTAGGTGGAGAATATCATAGGAGCTAGTTCTGCTAGATCAAAGGATTCCCCACGTGATGGTTACTGGAACTTTCCTCTAGTTATGAATGGAGCCACCTCCCTGATGTAAATGGACTGGTGGGATACTGAAGAACAGGCAAGGTGAGTATGTATTTGAGAGGAACACTCAGTACTTGCAGTTGTTGTTCAGAAATTGGGGTTGGCTGCTCACTACTGGGCACAAGAAATAATCTCATCGCACAAATAGCTGAAAACCTCCAAGTTTTCTAGGAGCATAGGCACAAACCTAAGGTAGTATATGTTGTTCTGTGGGGACCCCAGAACAGCTAGGCTGCACGGTAATTAAATTAGGGGATAGAAAGATTTATAAAAACTAAAAGGACCCTCCAGCCCATCTTTCTATGTACACAAGTTATAGCATTTCATCTCGAGGGTTTGGAATCAAGCTGTTGAGCTCTTACATGTTCATATTTCTTTTACCACAGGGAAGGCTGGAATCACAGTTTCATTTGTAGGTCTCCCTTTCAGTCCCTAGTCTGACTGTTTTGCTCTTGAAAGTGGAAAGAATATTTTCAAAGCCAAAGGGAATTGAACCCAGGAAAAACACTCAGTATCGTACCAAAGAAACAAGTAACAAGAATGCAAACCCACTTGCAACTACACAGATGCCTACTTTCAACTTCAGCTGTGGTCTTCGGGAGTTCTGTGAGTTATTTCCGGTTCTCCTTTAATCTAAAGCCAATTTAGATTTGAGATTTCATATATATCAATAATTCAAATGAGAATATCAAGTTTCTTTCATTTAGTATTGATCTATGATCTTTACTATTAATGAGGCTTTGAGATTTACTGTTGCCTGTTGTTCAATGTAAATAAATGTTTTTTACAGATTTTTAAAGCTGAACTTTAATCCTAAATAAAAGTGCCACAGATACAGCATAGGATTCAGAATTCCTTTGCTTAGAGATGGAACAGTTCAATAAATCCTGATCTGGCAGCACATGTGTTATACCAGGGACTACGTCAAAAGCATCCACAGTCAAAAATCTGAGCTGCTAAAACCACAATGGAAATACTGAACCTCCCTTGGACTTGCACCAGCTTGTGCACAATGTACTATGGAGACTAACAAGATGCACTTATTCCTAGGACTGCCAGGGTACATGCCTATTGCACTGGCTTTTTTTCTAGATGTTAACTCATTTCCTCCCTTACAGCTGACCCAATATTGAACATGTGCCATGCAAATAGAGAAGCACATCTTCAAGAGAAGCAGAGATTGCCTAGGATAAAATTTCATGCTGAGATCCCATGCGGTTCACTCATGTCTGCAGTCTTTCTAGTCCAAACAGTCAAAATTTTGAAAGAAAACCATACAGGAGCTGTGATCACTGAAATCATGTGACTGTGTTCAGAAAACATTAACAATTTCACAAAGTCCTTACGCATAAATTTTCCTTACAACCTGCTTTCATATGTATTTGCCATCTTGGACTACTGGAAGTCTAGTATCAGCAATTTAAATACCTACTTATAAATACAATTCTCTAAAAGCTGAGTTTTCACACAAAAAAAAAACAGGTAATGGAACAGATATGACTTTTTGCTTTCAAGTAAGTGTTTCTCTGTATATTTTTCTTTTTAGAAGAAATCTGGAAATTAAAAGCTGGTCTTCCAGATATTGTGAACTGACAGAAATAGAGTGAATGGGAACAAAGGAAAGCAAGCGTTCAATAAACTAAGGGACAATGAGGTGCTAACATCCATGAAGAAATGAAGGCCTCTCTGACTGAAGTCTGGCTGTTACGTTTAATCTCCTCTATAAATAGGCCCTTCCCAGGCATGACTGTTCTTCCAAAAATTTCCCCAG
This sequence comes from Penelope pileata, assembly GCA_013396635.1. NCBI lineage: Eukaryota > Metazoa > Chordata > Aves > Galliformes > Cracidae > Penelope > Penelope pileata. Next base: position 340,693 of record WBMW01000464.1, read on the forward strand.
AGGAGATTCTCCTTCTAAATCAGCCTCGGGATCTACTGCTCTGTACCAAAGCAACCAGGTGTGTGTTAAACTCGAGGCTCACGTGTGCGATAGACCAACATTTCAAACTGGGCTTCATCTCTTTTAGGCATACCTCTTCATCTGTCAGCCTTTGCTCTCCCTAAGAAATTCAGACACAAACTTAACCAAGGATGAAAAACATCTAGCTTTCTCTTTTAAAATGATTCTTTACCTTTTCATTGCCAGCTACACTTGGATTGAACAAAATTCTCACTTATCCTATAATACATTTTTTTTTTTTTGTCCTAAGGTCAAGCTGTGATAGAGCTTTCAATCATGAACTGCTTTTCTGATGAAAAAAGAACTAGAAATCCATTGATCTTGCAAATATATTTATATAGTCATGTGTGTATGTGTATTTAAATATATATATGATGTCTTCTTACTCTGACACCCATAGGTCAACCCAGATACACTTCAGTCTATTCTGGACAAAACTGTGGGAAATAGCTAGCATATTCTTAATATCATTTGATCTGTTTGTTAAGGTTATTTTAATTTAAAAACATGCCTTGTTTCACTTTCTTCTTTTATTGGGGTGAAAAATCCCCCAGTGTGGGTCGCTGTCCTGTCCTTTGGTTTGAGCTCTCTTTGTACGCACGCTTCACACTTTGATCCTTTGTAGAGTTTGCCAAGCTGTGTCTCCCAAATAAAGAGACTGAGATGGTATGTCACCTGCTAAGGTCACCAGAAACAATGCCATACTGGGCAGCACACTAAAGTGTATTTTCATTTCCTTTGCAGAAAACTAAGCTGTTCATACAAGGGATATATCACATTGCAAAGCAGAGAGCCTCTTGAGTGAACAAAGTTCAGATCTGAACTCCAAACAGAGGAGGCAAGGTATTCACTCTGTCAGCAGGAGGTATGTTTGCAGGAACATACAATGTTCCAGCCAAGGGTACGTAGCAGGTGGTACGCAACACATCAACACCAGGCGGCTGACAAATAGGTTTTTCAGAAAAAATGCAAAAGCTACTATGTATGTATGTGGGCAAACTAAAGGTTGAAGAGTTTTAAAAGAAGAAGCCTGAGGAGATTTGGTTTATGTAAGTACCTCATTAGCTGATCTGACTTCAAGAGAATAGAGAGCACAATAGCTTCCACTGAAGTCTGCAGGAGCACAGTGCTTTTGGAAATGTTGCCACTTCCTCTTCAAACATTCACAAAGGTTTAGGAGCGCAACATCAGAGCTCCTCTTAAACAAGCCCACTACAACAGCCACGGGATTTAGAGCACACTTAGTTGCCTTTTATCACATACTGGTACACGTGTCGTGCAAACAAAGCAGTGAGATTGCTTCAGATAAATTTTTAGCAATTTCCGGTAAAGTATTTGAGGGTTTAATAGTCATTAACAGGTGTAACAGAAGTTTTGGACTCACATGACAATAATCCCCCCACCAAGACAACAACAATTCCCCAAGGAACAGCCAGTTCCCACAGAAGATACGCTCCCCTCTGTGGCTGGCTCCTAAATGAGCCCAGGGCAGCCCCACTCTGGGCCCACCCCTTTGGGGTCACAATGGGAGCACAGCTGCAAAATATGTGCCTGCGCTCCCCAGGCCAGCCCTTGCTCTTCCCCAGGTGCTCAGTCACTGATTCAGTCTGTGACCTAACAGTTCCCCTTACAGCACAACTACTGAGAGCTGGTACTTCTGAGCTACCTTTCCTGGAGGGAATGTGCCATTCCTGTGTCCAAGCACTGAACTTATCCTGTGACAAAGCAACTGATGGTTCACGAAGCTGTCTATGCTCTTAGCCACTCCAGCACAAACTGCTTATCTTAAAACTATCTGCAAAGGCATGTCTTCATCCAAGAAATGGGGTCAATGCCAAGAAAAAAGTGTTGCAGCTGAGGGAAGACTGGATAACTGTGGAATTTCAGGAATTTGCTGAGTCTCTGCTTGAGGCACTTTGCCCCATACTCAGTAGAATTTGGAGGCGTATCTTATAACCACGCAGGTTACACCAAATCCTATTTAGAATCACAGTAATCGCACTGTTGGCTTAGTAAATTCTTGCCTAGGTCAAAAAGGCTTTGACATTATCACAACACAATATCTGAATAGTATCCTAGGTCCTCCTAGTTCAACAGCCTCTTAAAAAGCACTGCTTTCACAATCTAGTCAAGTACAAAGTGCCTCTAGACCAGCCTTATGTGACATGGAGATGGCATGAGTTGCTAGTTGGGATTTACAGACATACCAAAGGACTGACCTTTTGCCATGTTTATGCACTACAGTATATTTTTGCAAGTACATATAGATCTTTTTTCCATATGAATCTCTGAGTCCACCTGGGAGTGGTCCCCTCACACACACCCCATCTTCAATTCTGGGGGGACTCTCTGTCTTTTTGTATCAGTCTGATACCCTCTGACCAGGTTCTTTAGATAGTCCATGCATGGGGGTGTAAATACTTAATATCAAATTTATTTATTTGAAGTAATATGCATTTTCAATTTAGATACATCAATGGACTGAAATCACTTACAAGTCTAATATGACAATTGCAAAGGACGGTTTGATCACAGTAGAAGTGTGATTTCAGTTATGGGTCTCTATATACTCACTGTCATCATTTGCCAGGAAGGAAGATGTTGGTTGAAATCAGCTCAAGTCCTTTCCTCTTGTCAAAATCCTTTTGCTAGTTGTTTAGTCTTTATACTTTGTGTTGAGCTGAGCTATACAGTCACTCCCTTCATGCCTGTCTGGCCAACTCTGGGAGACATTCATGTTCTTACAGAATTTAGGGAGAAACCTTTTTACCACCAGTTGATCTATTAAACCATTGAGAGCTTTTTATCTAAAACAAAGGGCACCCTCTGGTCTTCCTCGTGTTGAGAAGAGAGTCAGCTTCCTTGCAACAACTACGGTCAGTCACACCATGCTTTATTCCCTGAGCTTCACAGCCAGGTTTCCCTTTCCCACCTCAAATGTGCATTTATCCCTTGTAGGGGTTTATGCAGTGAGCCAGTTCCAGCCCCAGGGGCTTAGTCAGCCACATCCTAGATGACAGAAGTAAGAAGCAAAAAGTAGGCATGCACTACTTAATTCAAACAAATGTTTTTGGAAATAGCATAATATGCTGAAAATATCAATTTCTCCAGTGTTCAACAGCCTAGGAAAAACTTCTTTACAAGCATAATGACAATCTCTTTTGCTAACAAATAATTTCCACTTGAAAGAATTAAAAGGAGAAATTATGTCAGGAATCACAACTCATTTGCATGACCTCTGCTTTCCTAGCCTTATTCCTACAAGAATTATAGAATCATCAAGGTAGGAGAAGACCTCCAAGAGCATCTAGTCCAAGCGTCAATTAGAGTTGCAAATCATTCTTGCATGGCATTTCAGAATAACAAATGAATCCCAATTTTCCCACAAGTCTTTCCTTATCACTCAGAGCTGAATGTAGAATCCATCCTCTCCAAGACAGAAATATTTGACATTATATGAAGCCAACTCTGGAAAAATACAAGTATGTGCTATTTCTGGGGTGGAGACAATAGGCAGAAATAAGCTACCTTCACACCACAGGGATGGCGACAGAACCTAATAGAGCTGCTGTACCAGGCATGTGCTTGTGAAACATATAGGAGTCATAAAACAATACTTGACCACATAGATGTGGTCAGGTTGCAGTTAAAAGTGACACTGAGGGCTGCAGCAATGTATAAAATCTCCATTTGCATACAAAGAAGAGAGAATGGTCGTGGCATTGGCACCAGACTGTGCAAATCGAAAGGGGCTAAATACTGGACTACGGTCAAAACACGACTGGTATCACAAGCAGCTTCGAATCAATGCAAATTAACATAAATCCATTCAGTTTAACTACAAAGGCAACATAAGACTGTTATGCTATGCTTTTTCAAGAGAAAACTGGATCTAATTCTGTATGGAAAGCAGCCTGTGGGATGGTCATTCCTGAAGACAAGGTAAAATCAATATTCAGAAAAGAATTTTTGAAATTGAAGGAAGTAGAATGAACAGCTGCTGTTCAGTGACAGTTAAAGAACGTAGAGAAATTCTTACTATAGAAACTAGAAGGAAATACACTTCAAAACTCACAAAAATCTGTCCAAAAACTAAAAAAAGAGCTGCAGTTAAGCCAGAAACAGAACAAAGTATGCCAGAAAAAAAACAAAAACCAAACCCAAAAACCAGAGGACTGAGAAACACAAGCAAGTAGTCTAAAAGTTCAGGCCACAAATATCTTTAAAAATCAAGAGAAAAGGAACACAACGGAGAAGAAAAGGTAGAAATAAAGAAGCAGTCTCTAGAACGCATCATAGCTAAAGCTCTGACGTTACCCATTTCACTTCTGAGGAATCTGCGGAAAAGGTATCAAACTAAAACCCAAACTAATTACCTGACACTTCCACAGATGCTTCATACTGAAGCATGAAAACATTTCCAAATCTCTTCAATGTATACGGATATTTCTGAGGTCTCAATCAAAGTGTGCAAAAACCCGCAAAATGGTGTAATAACGCAAACTCTTCTCAGTGGAGATGTACCTGCTAACTATCACGCCCTTCTGAAGTGCAAACAGTGTGAATAATAAAAAGGTAGAATTACAAATCAAATGTTGGTTCAGTGCCAGTTGAGTTTTTTCCAGAATGATAGATTTTTCTACCTTTGGAAATACAGCTTCGTTTAATTAAATGTATTTTAAGAGAAACCCTCACTTATTAGTGTGAAAAAACACTGATCTGCACTGTATTTTTCAAATTCTATGACACAAAAATTCTGCAAGAAAATAAATGGTTTCCTCTAGAACATGGTGATTTTTCTTTTGTCGTTTGTGATTCTGATTATTTGGAACCTTTATTCCACAGAATGATTGAATACATCAAATTTGCTGTCTCACTTAAAAGGGTAAAAAAGACTGAAATATCACTTTTTGATAATGAAAAGCCTTTAGCTATTTCACAGACTGCACTTGCTGACTGCCAATGGCAGTGTAGAAGAAGATACGTCTTCTTAGCAGTATCTACCATGGATAGATGGCAACAGGGGGGAGCTCTGCCAGCTTCAGATTTGCAGGTTTGTGGCTTTGGCAATGAACAGACAGGAAGAAGGCGTTTCAGGATACAACGTTCTCTTCCAGTGCAAATGGACAGAAGGGATCATAAACCTCTGCTAGCCAGGGGTAGCCAGCACTTGGTGACAAGTCAACGACCTTATTTACATGGGTACAACAGTATAAAATCTATGATGTGTAATAAAGCTGTATAACTCTTTATATCTAGTATTATATCTGTATAATAACTGTATCATTTCACTGTATAATATCGCCACATAATGCCTTTGTACGTGTCTTCACTTGAATGTACACTCTCTTGTGCATAAAGAGGAAATAAAAAATACACTGCAGAAAAGAGCATGCTACCTTACAGTAGGCAAATGACTTACTGATGGTATAATTAAGCGTGTGAATAGCCATTAGCTTGGGATAGAGAGAGATGGAAGCAGAAGAGGTGTATCAAACCTATTTATTTCCTAATTATTTTCAGATTGCAGATATCCTGAAAGACGTGAAGGAAAACTCTACATGCCTTAACGGCATCTGACAAGGGAAAACCTAAAGACAAGTTTGCTTGAGAACTGTGTCTAAGGCCTTTTCACAGCTTATCAGACAGTGATGTTAGCCTGTTTTGGATCTGACCTGATGATAGACAACTAAAAAGGTACGTCCTTTTCAGCTTGGTTCACTTTTCCTTAGCACATTTACAGTTGTTAAGACCACCTGTAGCACGCTAAGCAAATGGAACATGCAGTTCAGCAACTGACTTAGAAAGAATATAAAAATGTAGCAAATATAGGTATTTCCTCATAACATTCTCCCAGGCTCCAGTCCTTTTCAGCTCAAAGAATGCCTAATCCAGAAGTGGATTCTCATGTCCACATTTCCCTTCTGATTTTCACAGCAAAGTTTCCTTTCCACTGGCTAGTGCTGTTGCTGGGAAAAGCTTGTTCTGCAAAACACACTCCTAATCATCCTGCACACAGTAACAGTAAGATCAAGAGAATGGACAATGTGATTCCAGTCCCCAAAGTGCCCACAGGAGACTTTGGCTCTCTTTCAAAACCTTCTCCTCCATCCCCACTTCTCCCCTGCGGTTGGGGAACATTAATGTGTAATGCATGTTCTCAGAACTGGTGGCCCACCTTCTCTCTCCAAAAGTAAATGTGCTTTTTGTGCAGTAATTTGAGTTACACTAAGATGAGGGAGTTTGCACAGCAGTTCCTCTCCCATATCCAGTTCCTAAATGCAGATGATGGATTTTTTCCTTATCTGCACTCCCTGAAACAGGAACTATTTTCAAAGCAAAAGCTCATCTATTTTCAAACGAAAAAAGGAGAAAAAGAAAAGACGACAACTTTGAGCTCCCAACTGCTACACTGAGATGCAAAACAGCCTGCTGTGCTTTACTACACAGACATGAGATGTTATCTGTGAGGAAATAATTATGTCTTGTATCTGCCTGAGATGACTATTCAAATTTATGTTGTGCTAGTAATTAAGATAGCAATTGTATGAGATTTTCTCTGTTTTGGAGTTCCCTTTAATAAGAGATAAAGCTTTCTTCATCTCACATTTCCCAAGGCAAAAGTTATGTGAAATATACCAAAAAATGTACTGTCTTTAATTAGAAACAAATTTCTATAAGAAAATGATATTACAAGAAAGACCAAGAAGTCACAGAGGCAGAGATAATTAAATCTCCCCTTTAAAAGACTCATTATGTTAATACTGCCTTGATGATGAAGAGCCCGAATAACAACATAAATGGTGTAGGATAAGGTGAAGAAAAATGGTGTTCAAACCATTCAGCCTTTAGGAGAGCAGACTTACTTTGTCCTTTTCAGAGATTTGCTTGGTGGGGTACTGTGGGGTAAAGCCATGGAGGGAAGAGGGGCCCGAGAAAGCTGGCTAATACTCAAGGATCACCTCCTTCAAGCTCAGGAGCGAAGCATCCCAACAAAGAGAAAGTCAGGCAGAAATGACAGGAGGCCTGCCTGGATGGACAAAGAGCTCCAGGCTGGCCAAACTCAAACACAAAGAGGAAGCTTACAGAGGCTGGGAGCACGAACAGGTAGCCTGGAAGAATACAGAGATGTTGTCCAAGCAGCCAGGGATCAGGCTAGGAAAGCTGAAGCCCTGATAGAATTTAATCTAACCAGGGACATCAAGGACAACAAGAAAAGCTCCTGTAGGTACATCAGTAGTAAGGGAAGACTAGGGAAAATGTGGTCCCACTCCATAAGGAAGTGGGAGACCTGGTTACTTGGGATATGGAGAAGGCTGAGGCACTGGTCTGCCTGCCTCTATCAGCTGAAGAGAAGGAATGAGACTTGGCTGTCTTTATGTTTTAAAAGAGTCCTGTGTGCAGGTGCTGTTGACAACAGTATCATGGCTGCATGATCAGCCACATCAGTACCCTCTGTGTGTATGTGTCTGGGACGTTCAGCTTCACTGCTGGTTGAACCTGCAGCAGGAAAAGTGGCATCTCTGTCCCCCAGTCCGGGCAGAGACTCTGGGTCCTGGGCACCAGTGGCTGTGCAGGGGGTAATGGGCTGGAGTGGCTGCAGGGGTGGCCTCGCCTCTAACTTCGCTTAACAAAAAACATGGGAAGTTTCAAGCTTAAAAGCTCATATACCATTCAGACATCATAGAAATTAAAATCTCATCGTATATATGTATACATATACTAGTACGTCTCCATTAGTACAGATTTTCCAAACAGAAAGCACTAATGTTGACTTTTACAAATTTTAGTCAGGAATCTGTTTTACTGCACTTGCACTTCAAAACATGTGTCCACCCCCACAAGCTCTAAAGGTGCTTCCGAAGAAACTCAGGAGAGTTAATTACCTAAATTTAAGACAACTAGGATGAGCTGGTGAAAGTCACAAGCTTTACTACATATTCTGACACACTAGGTGTGGTAAATCGGCAGACCTTAACTTACAAAAGTGAGCAACTAACCTACAATTGTAACTTTAAACATTAATACTTAAAATGTGTTAGGCTAAGAATAAAAAATTCCGTGCAAAAGTTTGATTTCTCATTGGGCCTGCTCCCTATAAATGTATAAGATCAGCTAGTGACTCTGCTTTCCAGTCCATAAGCAAGAAATAAAAAAGGAAGAGAGGAAGAAAGCAGGTGGAAAAAAATAAGGGACAAATACTAATTCTTAATTAGAAGTTACACTGTGTGTTTTAAGGCATTTTAATCATCCAAGTATGTTTTTCATGGGCACGGATAGTTGGGTAGTGTCACAAGAGTGACTTGGAATGTTCTGTGACCAAGGTAAAAACAGAACCCAGGGGCGGATGTACAACATTTTACTAAGGACTAGTCGTGATCAAGAGAACTGTCCTCTATTAGGGAAATGAGAGGGAGAGATCCCCCTCCTTAAAATTTGCAGTAGCTTATGTACAATTTCCAACAAAATGCTGTGCAAACATATCCAAACATTATTGTAACGGTCCTGACTGCAAATCGTCTTCCCTGATTTCCATGCACAGCAGACAGACAAACAGTAAAGGCAATCTTTCAGGAGCAGCAGCAACAGCAAGGTTCCCTAAGTGCCAAAACACATAGTAACATTTTGATGAAGAAAGGCGATCAAGTAAATTCCCTGACTCAGCCTAAATTCAGCATGACTTATTTCTTGAGCCAAGAATGATAAGAAACCATCAAAAACCAAAAAGGAGGCAACCCATCCTACAAATGGCATTGCAGTTGTTAAGTGGGCCCTAGGATATTTTTCCCAGGCTGTGAATTATTTCAAGTCAGGGAATAAAAATAACTAAAGATGACAGAAATAAACAAGTAAAATAAATAAAAATAATTTAAACTACAGTTGCCCAACAGCTCAAACACCTCCTCTGCTCCCTCCCCCAGGCTCACATTTCAGCAAGACTGTTCACTTGCTATCAGCTTAGTATGTGACTTGCAGCTGAGATTTGGCCCTGCATTATATTGACAAATTCACTCACCCAAAGACCCCTTTCAGATTTTGCATTAATTAGCACAGGCTAGTTAATAATAGAAAACAATAGAAAATGTCTTTCGTATAATGAAGAGGGAAACACTTCTTAAAAAAAATTTATGAAACTCTGTCCTGTTAAGAAGTAATGGTTTTGTCAGAGGAATGGCTCTGAGTAGGATTTGGAGATGGAAAGTTTTGGCATCTGAGGTGAGTAACCTGAAGACCCCACATGCTGAGCAGAAAGTCCCCAGATGTAGCCAACATAGAATGCATAGCTTGTTCCTGCTTAGAAGTCAAAGCTTCAGAGGAGTGCAAGGATCCAGTTTAGGTGCTGAGTTTGAATCATACCCTGACGGCACATCTGCTCTGGGAAACAAGTAAGCAGATTTTGCTCCCTGGAGCTACAGAGGTTCTATCTCCCCACTCAGCAGTTGGAGTGCTCCCTGGAAAGAGATTACGTCTATCAAACTTCCCGGGGGGGGGAAACAAAACAAATCAAAACAAAAAAAGAGAGACATTAAAAGCATCCATCTTTTTCTTTTTTTCCACTTCCTTCCATTCCCTCCTTTCCTTTATCTTTCCTTTCTGCTTTCTGTATTAGCATGAGATACTTGTTTCTAGCTGGATTGTGGAGCAGTTCTGGCTCTTTTCTCTATTATAAACAGTGAACTATTGCCACTAACTTTTTAAAAGTGATACTGAATAGGTATTCATTGCTGAATTCCATCTCTTAAGCACTGCTCAAAGTGTCTACAAACAGTGCCCTGAGAATGGGACATTCAGCAACTACCTTCCCTTCTTCTGCCATATGCTCATCTTCTTGAAGCCAAATGCAGGGCTCCTGCTGTCAGATGAAGCAAGCACACACTTTTTTCAGCTCCCAGGGGGCCCTTCTGCTGAAAGAGAGGTTTTTTCTGCAGTTGGAACAAATTCATCTTTTATTTAAAAAAAACAAAAACAAACAAAAACAAACAATAACAAAATTCTTACCGCTCAACCTGAGAAAGGAGAGATACAAAGTTCTAACCAAGCAGAGAGTGCACAGTGGCAGCAAAACTCTTCCCTGCCAGGGCTCATGTAGGTCAGACATTTGCTTTACAGTTCAGAGAACTCTCTTTTAATTTCCCAAGTATAAAAAGATCTATAAAAAGAGAGCTAGTAATTTAATCGCTTGAGGAAAATTGATAGGTCATAATCAAGGGAAATTAACAACTGATGGAAGATAAAAACCTCAAATTCTGTCTCAATATGATCATATTGTTCAGGTCTGTGTCCATGTGTTCTGCAGTGGCTAAATGAATTTCAGCACTGATGATGAATCCTGTGACAAAATAAAACAGCAGGCTCACTTGCCAGAGGAGATGGTTTCTCTTTGGAGAGAGGAACTGCTCCAGAAATATTCACATTGAAGGAAACGTAAGTATCTCTTGCTTTTAAGGGGCAATCAGTGTTTGAACACACTGCATACAAGCAAGGATGAAGCTTAGCTTTAAAAGCGATTCCCAGACTAACAGGTCTGTAACTTCCAGGGTCTTGTCTCGCGCCCTTCTTGTAAATGGGGAAAAACATCCTCTTTTTTGCTAGTCAGTGGGGAACTCCCCAGACTCCCAAGACCTTTGGCATGTAATTGGGAGGGGTCCTGCTATAAAATCCACTAACTTGCTCTTGCTGTTGACATACTTAAAATAACCCTTTCTGTTGTCTGGCACCACAGTGTCAGTTCAAGTCGAGCTTCACCTTTCCTTATGTTCTCCCTAAAGACGTGAACCGCAGCTCTGTAATCTGTGAAGCCTGACCATGTTGCCAGAGATCACATATTTCTTCTTTCTGTCCATGTTCCAGGAGTTCCCTGTTCAGCCAGGCTGGTCTTCTGCCCCGCTTACTCGACTAGGACACAATGAAATTGCCTGCTCCTGGGCTTTTAAAAGGCCATTCTTAAAAAGTGACCAGTTCTCATGGACCCCTAAATCCTGTAGAGCAGATTCTCAGGGGACATTGCTAACCAGCTAGTCACATAGCTTAAAGTTTGCTTTCTTAAAATTCAGGGTGGCTACTCTGATGACCCTTTTTCTCATTACACCAAAAATTTTGAACACAATTTCATGTCCAGTGTGGCTAAGATCTAGCATCACTTCTCCAACAGGATCTTCTCACTCTCAAGTAACAGATCTAGGAGGGGACCTTTCCTAGTTGACTCACTAAGTTCTTGTCACTTCTTGTGACAGGATGTTACCTTCAACACGCTTTAGGAACTTTCCAGACTTGCTTGTGGCAGCTCTATATTCCCAGTTTATGCCACGGAAGTTGAAATCTCCCCTACGGATGAGGCCTACTAATCCAGACATTTCTCCTAACTGTCTGTAGAATAGCTCAGAAACTCAAAAATTTGAGTTTCTTTACCTGTCAGACTGATGGTGGTAAAAAGTTCTCCTAGCTCAGTGTGCTTTTGAAGGTCTTCAGAAAAGTAAAGATCCATTAATGTTTCAAATATTAAGATTCAGCGGTGTTTCACTGATACCACGGGTAACCTGACCACCTGCTGCTGCATCTCAGGATGAAGCTGTCACTCTTTCTATGAGAAATGTTGAACAGAGACCTCAGAAGCAGCTACAGCTCATGGTCCTGAATCTGAGAAACAAAACAAGAACCTGTAGAGATGAGAGAGCAAGTCAGGCCCAGCATCAATAGAGATACCATGCTATGTTGGACTCTTTTAATCTCAAGAACAGTAGTTCATGGTGGTTCTTACATTACCCCTCTTAGAACATTCCTAATTGTGACATAGTCATATACGGAAGCACTGCACTTTTTAGACCATCTGCAGTTCCTGTAAGGCACCTTGTGGTGGCCAGGGCAGTCTAGAGGGCCTAATGCCTCCTCAGAAGGCTCCTGGTGTTGGGAGGCAGCAGAGCAGACAGAAAGGTGGGCACAACTACATATCTGGGGAAACGATGAGCCGCACCAGCTTTCACTGGGAGTTGTGCTCCAAAATCCTGTATTTCAGACTTTATGAAATGCACCCTTGAGATGCCAGAAGTGCTTTAGAGAGCAACTGGAAAAAGGCAGCACAGCGAACTGTGAACCCCTGCAGGTAGCCAAGGGCAGCCAGACAGCAAGTCTGTAAATGTCAGGAGCTCAAGAAGGCCTGCAAGTTGTCTGGAGTTTTGTGTCCACTTTTCAGTGGTAATTTCTTGAATCCAAATTGCTCAGATTGTTGTGATGATAAAGTAGAAGCTTTTGCATCACTGTACTTTGCATTTAGTCATACAGTAAAATGAAAGTCAGCCTTCTTCCCTGACGTTTTTGTAAAGTATTCTCTCTGATGTCAAAACAGAAATCTGTTCTGGTCTCCAGTTTTCTTGTTCCAGTAAACCATGAAATTGTTTAAAGAAATGAACAATAGAAATAAAGGAATGGGAGGTAGGGTGAGGGAATTTTGTTCTGTTAAAGGTGCAATCAAAGCACCTGTAAGGCAACTTATGTGCTGATAAAAACTGATTTCAAAACCCAGTGGATAAGATTGCAAGGTATTTCCTGCCTGAATGACTATGAAGAAAGACACTGCTCCCCCTGTGGGGCATGTGCAGTTATATAGGCAATGGCAATTCAAATGGCCATTCAAATTAAAGCTCTCCCTGGCAAACGAAGTAGGCTTTTGAAGGGGGGGATGTTCTATTTTATTGTCTTTTCCCCATAATGGGTAAGATACTCAATTTCATCTGCTTGCATGTTTCTAACATTTATATATAGAAAATGATAGCTCATCAGTACATCTTAAAGGCTAGAGCAGAGGCCAGCTCTGTTCTGACACATCATGTAGTACCAGAAAGGTTGATGGAAGCTTACAAGCTGCTTTCTTCAGAGAGAAAAAAGCAGCCTGCAGAAAAAGACGCTTGCTTGATCAAGATAACACAGAAATTTCAGTATAAAGAAGCAAAACGTTGTTGGCCATCCTGCCTGTGTTGGAATACGAACGCTTAATTCCTCCAACAAGACACAGAATTGGTTGCAGTGACTTAAGATCCTGCTCATGCCTTCAAGCCTGTCAGCACTGCTAGTGCTGCTCATGCAAATAGCAAGGTAGCAGCAAGGAAAAGCTTAGCATCTTCTTGAGACAGCAAATGATGAGCATTTCTTCTTGTAGCAAAATTATTTCTCCCTGCTCTCTGGTAACATATCATTGTGACAGCTGCAAATCAGTGGCATCTCATTCCAGGGTTTAGGTCTGTTGTTCAGATCAAGGCTGAAATGGCTGGACCTGATCTCTTTGTTTTCTTCCTAGCACAGTCACCTTTTCAGAAAAGCCCGGGAACCTTCTGAAGCCCCACTTTCCGTAAGCGCAGACAGCAACCTGTCTCTTGATAGGTCTCGGAGAACACAGTTCCACGCATCCACACAGGAATGCTGGGCCACGCAGTGAGCAGCAGAGCTATGGAGCCAACAGCGTATAGCACTCAGTTCTCTATTTCAGCAGCAGCGGGGTGAGAGCTGAGAGATGCTAATGGCAAGTGAGAGGAGCAATACTTGTGGATTCACAGACAGAGTGAAATGGGGAGGAAAGATGATATAAGACAGGGAAATATGCCTGATTTGGGCAAAACAACTGTTCCCTCAACCTCTTTGTACATAGCATGGAAGTCTTCAGTGGTGCAAAGTACAAGGCCTGTACTCATCTGGAAAAGCTGAACTCTGCTGAGTCCTAACGGAATCCTGGCTCTTACCCTTCCTGAGAGCAGTATGCAACAGTTGGAAGTTATTAGAGATAACGGCATGACAGGATAATGAATCCCACACTGGAACCAAGTGTTATTTCGAGTTCAGTCACCATCTAAGTATCACTGGGGTGGAGAAAAGATATTGAAGAGAAGAATTGCTTACAGTCACACCTCATGAACAACTATGTCGTGAGACTTTCCTCCTCATGCAGAGTTCAAGCCCAGTGAAAGGAGCCAGTTACATAAAATAAGCATGAAGTTCCTCTTGACATAGTTTTTTCCTCTCTGCAAACACACTTGCCACTTACCAGAACCTTTTTTTTGCTGTTTTCTGCAAAAACTCTTCAAGAACACTGAAGGCGGATAATGGCAATTGAACATTGGGCACAAAATGGATTTGCTCTTCCACCACAACTCTTCCTCTTTCCTCTCTAGCTCTAAACTATTTTTTACATCCTATCACACACTGTCCAAAGCCTTAGAGACCACTGGGAGTCATTAGGAGAGAGCTAGTGAGACACAAAGGGCACAATGGATAGGGTTTTATCTCCGTGGCAAAATGCATTGCACACCAGACTACAGAGGAAGGCAAGGAAAAAAATGCCTTTTAATGAACAGTTCTCACAATAGCTCTTGCCAGTTGTAGGGAACAGTTGACCACAGCATGAACTGATAACTGAGCACATGGTGGAGGGGCATGGCTGGCCTGGGGAATACTGGTAGGCCACCTGCACCTGTGACCAGAAGGAGCGGGCCTGGGATGGGGCTGTCCCAGGCCAGCCCAGCAGAGCAGAAACAGCCTGAAAGAGAGATCAGAAAGCACCAGCAAGGAGCTGAGGAAGCAGAAAATTATGTGGAGCAGAGCCCCTAGCTCCAGATGAAACAAATGGTGTAGTCATAAGAGTTTTAGGACTTGTTCTGTTACACTAGTCTGGTGTGGGGCAAAATAAATGCCGTACCACATTTGGTGTTTGGTAAACGGTGAGCACAGACACACATACAATGAGAATTTTTCTGAAATATATAACAAAGAGTCTTCTTTCTGTGTGAATTCTAGACTTTCTTGAAAATAATTTAAAAAAATGAAATCCAAATATTTCCCAGATCTTGATATTTTTGAATGCAAGAGTTTTAACGTTTCAGTTCACTTTCCTTAACCTACCCTCTCAGAGGTACCTGTGACATGAGAAGGCAGCCTCACACCCAGAACAAACGGGGACATGAATAGATCTCACTGCTTTCAACACGTCTTACAGTGGCAAAGCAATGGCAGACAGGCTAGCTTGAAGGTGCAGAATCCCTTGTCTCCTAATCATCTTCCAATTCTGTCACTTGCTCGTCTGTTCATTTTGATTTAAACCACTTTTCTGGCAAGTTTTATTATAGCTGTGTGCTTCCATCGATTAAACCAAGGACAAGGACAGAATAATATCAAAATCCGATGTCAAAAGTTTCCTATAAAAGTTTCTCATACGTCTTCTAATAGGTTACTGAGCACAGTATTTTACCCCACAAAATTAAAGTGCTGCTGCTTTTTCTATGCACAGCCTGTGGATTGATCCTTTGAATAGCCACGTGTGCTGGAAGTACCATCTCTCACTGCCTGTCAGCCCTCCTGTGATTCAATGTTCTAAAATGCCATTTCTGCAAGTCCTGGCTGACAACTTGGTGAGAATAGGAAGTTCTGGAAACAATTAGTCAGTGAGCCAAAGGGCGTTGCAATCATAACTAATAAAAATGGCAATTGCACTCAAAGACTCTTCAGGTACTGAATAAATCATAATTAATTGTATCGTATGCCCTCTCACCTTCCCTCACAAGAAGACAATTATTGTTGTGTCACAGACAACCTGTTTTATCAAGGAGTGAAGGACCATATGTTCAGTGGAGGTGCCTAACAGACTGTGACAAGATATTTTTTAAGGCCAGTTCTTTTCATTGTTTTTATGAATGATTTGGATGCAGGACTTGAAGCATACTGAGTAAATTTGCAGATGATACTAAATTAGGAGGAGCTGCTGACTCCCTTGAGGATGGAGAGGCCTTGCAGGGAGATCTTGCCAAATTGGAGGGCTGGGCAGTCACCAGCCACATGAAGTTTAACAGGAGCAGGTGCTGGATTCTGCACCTGGGAGAGGGCAACCCTGGCTATACAGACAGTCTGGGGGATAAGAGGCTGGAGAGCAGCGCCGTGGAAAGCAATCTGGGGGGTTTGGTTGGTGGCAAGTTGAATCTGGTTGATGGCAAGTTGAATCTGAGTGAGCAGCGTGCCCTGGCATCCAAAAGGGCCAACCGTGCCCTGGCGTGCATCAGGCTCAGCACTGCCAGCTGGCTGAGGGAAGGGACTGTCCTGCTCTGCGCTGGTGCAGCCTCACCTCAAGCACTGTGTGCAGGTTTGGGCACCTCAATATAAGGAGGACATAAAACTACTAGAGAGTGTCGAAAGTGGGACTATGAAGGTGGTGAAGTGTCTAGAGGGCAAGACGTATGTCTCTTGGTTTGTTCAGCCCAGAGCAGAGGAGGCTGAGGGGAAGCCTCATGGCAGCCTACAGCTTCCTCACAAGGGGAGCAGAGGGGCAGCGCTGAGCTCTGCTCTCTGGTGACCCCGACAGGGCCTGAGGGAATGGCATGGAGCTGTGTCAGGGGAGGGTCAGGTGGGTGTTAGGAAAAGGTTCTTCACCAGAGGATGGTCAGACACTGGACAGGCTCTCCAGGGCAGCGGTCATGGCATCAAGCTGCCGGAGTTCAAGCCGTGTTCAGACAATGCTCTCAGAAATATAGTTTAATTTTTCCTGGTGGGTCACTTTCAACTAGGGATGGACTAGAATTTTAAGATTTTACAAAGTTGCCTATGCCCCCTTCTTATATCTGGGGCAGGGGAACATTTTTAGTGGGGTATTTTTCAGTTCTGAACATACTTTGAGTAGAGGCAGCAGTAGCATTGTCAGTCTCACAACCATTTAGTCACACCGTGCCATCCCATTTCCTTGAAGGAGCCCCATGCTTGTAATCACAGAGATTACATGAGAGTCTCAGCTTTTGGGCTGTTAACAACATACAGTATTATTCCCTGCAGGTACAGAATAAAGCCTTGAAAGGTGATGTGAGCGAACCCTAAAGTCCAAAAAGGAAGTTTCCTCAAAAAACGGACTTCAAAAGTTAATAGCACAATTTGTTGATGTCCAGTCTCTAACTTTTTTTTTTAGCTCTTTAATTGGAACAGGTTGAGATAACAGAGTCTCTGATTTTTCACAAATGTGTTTCAAAGCTCTGGCCTTAATTTCTGTTAGCAGTTGTCAGCATCAATAGTTCACATTTGCCCAAGTGGAAGCAGTACTCATGTGCCCAGTTTAAACTTATGACATGTTGCTTAATACAAAGGCCTTGACCTTTTAAGGATGTCAGATAAATTACCATTTAATAAGATATGCCTTTAATTTTTCCTGTGAGCAACTACTTTGACCTGTGCTTTAAAAAGTGATCAATATACAATACCTAGCAATATTCTCCTCATGTTTTTAAAATGTAATATTTATATATGTACCGCTAAGACTTTTTTAGTCAGTGTCTGCAGCTCAGGGCATGTGATGCTAGTGTGAAGCATTACTGGAATGAAAGCTCAAGTCTAACAGCTTGGCTGGCAGAAAGATGACCCCTTCCAGACCTGTTTCTGTAAAGATGCAGCAGGCAACAGTGAGGAGAGCCAAGACATGCCCTCTGCTCCTCTGAATGCTGTTCATCACAGATTACCTAATACAGTCCATACAGCTTTGCTACATTTGTTTCTCTTCACCTGAGGTAGCTCTCAGACATGAAACCCAACAATCTTGCAATTCAGGCCACAGAAAAGCAACTGTGACAGGTCTCTGTCTCCTCTTGACACTGCTAGTATTTTCTCTCCATGCTGTAATCAGCTACTGTGCATGACATGTAAAGGACAAGGAAAGCCTGAAAGACTCTTGAAAAACATTTCTTCATTACCAAGAGCTTGAGGAATTGCTGACAGTCACCTAAATGCCCCTCCCCACCACTGCATGTAGAACTCGTAATTTTTTACCCATTAAGAATTACTGGTGCTACGAAAATAAGCCAAAGAATTGAGCCATATGTATGCATTACTGACAAGAGTCTTCTTCAAATAAAATTATTTCTCATAGTCTTTTTTCTAACCTTCTGAATTGTTTTAATATTTCTGGGGTGAAAGTAGTGGGGAAAGGAAGAAAACCTGAAATAAAAGAATAACAAGATAATAATATGACTACAAAGCAAGAAAAGGTTACTAACCTTATTCTGCTGTCCAGGAACTGCAGGACGCAAAGATCATAAGGAACATACAATCCCAAGCAGTCTGTGAGCCATCTATCAGTAATTATCAACAGTATGCAAACCATAACAGAAAACAGGACTGCAAATAATCACCCTACAGTTCCTACATTTGACTAAAAGGTTAGGGGATAAATGTGATAAATGCCTCTGTATGCGGGAGTTCAAAACTTACCCCTAGTGACAACGGGCCTGCTGCTGTCCTGATGTACCACATTTCTCTCTTCAAAAGATGTATCTGCCCTTTAAAGAAAGAGAAGGGGGAAGAATTAAGTTCATGAATGATTAATAGTTCAGTACAGTAGCCTATTAATGGATGCGTAATTGACTAATAATTGCATACCTTTCTATGCGTGCCCTTAAATTAAATCCTGCCACCCCAATCCATCAAGTTTGTTTACTGAAACACCCTGTAGACTGAGCAGTTATCTAAATGCTCTTCCAGCAGGAAAAGGGGAGCAGCAGACTTTGGTCTTTCAAAACACTGACAGCACTGGAGCCTGACTGGCTCAGCTGCTCTCATTCAATGGCAACCGCAAGTGGGTCTGCTGCTTTGATTTTGCACAGCTGCCATGTTTTAGTCACTGCAGCAAAGGAAGCTGACCTCATTCACCATCCCGGCCATCCTATCCTTCAGCAGTGTTCATGGGAGGTTTTGTAGGAGCCCGTTTTGCACAGTCGCCATTTTCTCCTCAGTTGTCCTCAAGGGACAAACTCATTAAATAAAGGGAAATTTTCACACATTTCAGGTCACTACTTTCTCTAACTCCGTGGCTCAGTGAAGGGGTGGGTGGGAAGAAATTGAGTTGTGAAATAGGACATACATAGTGTGCTTCTAGCTCTGCTGCTAAGCTGCTTGCTTGACCTGCTAAATTCATTTTTTGCTTCTGTCCAACTTGTAGAGTCTAGGATCCTCTGCACAGTGTCAAAATGCACAGCACCTAGCATAGCACGGCCCTTCTCAGCCTTTTAAACCAATATAACAGAAATAAAAGGCTAGACTTAGCTACTTGGAAAACGGGTATTTAGCCCATGGAAACAGGGAAATGTCCTCTTTGTGTGTGGAATTGCTAAAATGGCTGCATATGTGCACATTTGAAGATACATAGATTTGCCTTCCAAAGTAGCGTATCTTCATATACACTGCTTGGAAATGCTGCCAAGGTTTGTGCAAATCATTGTCTGAACGGAGCTAATCCTCCAGTCTCATTTTCATACATAGATTGGACTCTGAGCAACCCAGAGGGTTGTATTTGTTCCTAAAGCCTCAAAGAATGTTGCTGAAGGAAGATATTTACATTTTCAATATTTAATGTGATGATTCCACCATAAAATAACACCAAAATTTCCTTCAGGAAATCATTTTGAAGTATAAAGTCAACTAACTGAAAATTTCTTTTTCTTCTCCAAAATAATTGTTTTAACAGAATGTTTTCAAATAGTCCTACTAAGAGCATTTGTGTCCCAAGCGTTTAGGATGGAAATGTTTAAATAGTATCCATTTGTATTTTATGACTTATTTTGCTCAAAATATTGTCTCTAGAATGAAAAATAATTGCAATTTGTTGGTATTCACAAGCATCCCTGTAACTCCAAGGATATACATTTACCTCTGAAGGAAGGCAAAATATCCCATAAAACCATCAATTGCTCTTACAAAGTCCTAAGGAATCGGAAATGGCAAAAAGAAAAAAAAATTCAGAAATTACAATAAGTAGTTTGGCCGTATCCTTTTAGTCCTGGGTTTAATGAAGTTATAACTCAGGATGTTTTTTAGAGGGCATGCAGTTTTTAAAAATGTGAAGATTAAAGGTTCAAATACTTGCAAAACGGTGTGTAAACCAATGTTCATTTCTTGACTCCAAATGGAAGCCCTGGTCGCGTGAGCTGCTTTTTCTATGGGCCAGTTGATACCTACACACTCGCTGTGCTTTTTGGCAGGGCTGTGATTTCTCACACGTACAGTTGCTTTTACAGCACTGCAGGCCCTAGGAGAACTACATTAAACTAAAGAAGCTCTTGCTGTTTCAAAAAAACAAAATGAGACTCGACCACCAGCTACTTCCACCTTCCTCCTCTCCTTTCTTCTGTTTCTCTCAATCCTCCTATATGAGACACCTGAAAGTCTTCAGTGACCAAACACTCTTAAGCACCATTCAAATTTCTGCCATGTCCGCAAATTAATCTGTTATAATGAATAATCATTTTAAATACTCATGATACCTACAAAGAGCAGTTGCAGTTTTAAAATAAAACAACTGTATATCTGGTTTTATTTCATAATATTGTTTATATTTGTGGCAGAGGGGCTGGAACTTGATGATCCTTGAGGTCCCTTCCAATCCAAGCATTCTATGATTCTATTTACTTATATATTCATATTACTTAAATTATATCAAATTTTACTGTTTCTATTACTTATATTTATATCTAGTTTTATTTCACAGTATTATTTATATAAACAACTGACTTTACAAGTTAACTTCTTTAAGTCTTTGCTCTAGCATTACCCAGTCAAGAAGTACTGCAGCAATGTTACCCATACAAAAATAAGAAACTCAGTCTCTCACTTTTTTTGTTTAAATAACCATGTGAATGACACTGTTCAAAAGAAGCAAACAGCTCCCATACTTCTTCAATACAGATCAGTTAATTCCAAACATGGTGCAAATGAAGAAAGCTCAAATATTGTTACATATTTAAAAGTTGTTTGCAATTAAAATTTATTATCTGTTAGAAAGCATAATTAGCACGCACTGCCCCCTGATACTATATAACTTGCCAAAGTCTGTGGCAGAATTTTGCAACAAAAAAGAACAGTCTAGTCCATAAAATTAAAAATTGGGTTCAGTTGCTTGATCTTTTTATGAACTGCAGGAAGTGTTCATCATTCCAGTTCATGCACAGGACAACAAGAGGACGTAAGTATGTGGACCCTGAAAAGCAGATACTATTGGGAATGACCTAGCAGACTTCCTAGCTCCTTTGTAGGCAAAAAAGCATGGCAGCAACCTTAGGTTTAGCTTTGCTGAGGGCAGAATCAGCAAAAGTTCAGTCCTTTTGCAAAATTAAGCATGCATCTGCTACAAAAGGATGTATCTCCAGAAGAAAATGGGAGTAGAAATGTTTGTCTCCTTGCTTGTTCTTGTGTCCATCTTTACCATTCTGGAGAAAACCATGACTGTACTGGACATAACGGTGCTCTGACCATGAATGAATGAACGAACTTTGTTCATTACAGCAGAATTAAAGCATTAAAGGAGGCTTGGATTTTCAGTTCATAGCTTTGTTCTGACACTTGCTCCTCATGAAATTGGTGAATCTCAACCTATTTTTCTGTGAACAAGGTTTTAGCAGGGAATAACCCAGGCTTTGGGGCACTCAAAACTCTCATCTCTGTTGCAAGTAGCCTTAGTTTGAGAGTCTGGCAGGTTGGCTTTGCTGGAGAAGGCAGAGCAGATTTTGCTGCAGCCAAGCTCGTACTGAGATCTGGCTCCTGGAGGTTTTAGTCCACAGAAAAGAGCCCCAAACCAGCTCCATCGGCAGATGTCCTATGAAATATGGGTAATTAAGGATACCATATCCATAAATGAAATGAGTAGCAGCAGATGAAAAGCAGCCAACTCTTTGCTTGGTGCTGTAATGAAACAATACATCATACACCTCAGGGGTGTCTCCTACTGCTTTGGGATACGGAGAGAAAGCAGTAATCATTGCAGTGTCAGCCCTTCCCGTTACTCAACTGTACCCACTCAATATAGGGCTGCCTAAAGCAATAAATGTATGTGCTGCAACTACATGAGTCCCCTTTGTAACTCACAGACCCACCCTAGTGCAGCCTGCAGGTTCAACATGAGGCACTTCCTGCAATTAGAATTTAATCACCCTGGAGAACAGCTGAGAATTCCAGCCTTTTTTTTTTCTCCCTTGGGCCCTTCAATCTTGTTTCCTAAAGTAATTTAATTTCTCTCTTTCAAAGAATACTAAATCTTCCCAGTGGCAAGAGGGAGTATGTGGAGAGGAAGAAGCTAAATTTCAGTGGAAATTTAAATGCAACGCTGATTGTTTGCTAGGAACACTCCAAGATACCTGCAGCTAGTTACCTCAGCCAGACACAGGTCTGCTGGCCTTCTGGCCTTAGTAGGAGGCTGCTAGAAGCTGTGAAGCAACAGACAATTCAGGCCAGATTGCTCTCTGGTCTTTTCTTCTTTTTTTTCTTTTTTTTTCTTTTTTTGGTCTTTTTTTCTTCCTTTTTTTTTTTTTTTTTTTTTCTCCCCCCTTTCTTCAGTATCTTAAAACTTGCATACTTCTGAGCAAAATTACATTTAGAAATACTTAAGACTGTGGAACTCGGCAGACTGTCAAAGGTAGCTGAATTTTTCTGGATTTTTCACACTCTTGAGGTTTATTCACTCAAATGAACTTTGAAGAATGTGAAAAGGGCTGCCAATATCTGGCTCTAGAAATGAGGTAAGAAAGGATGTGTGGTGCTGTCCTTTTTCTGAAAAGGGCTGACTTTCTAGAGCAGTGCCAACTACGATGGGATGAATCCATCTGGAGCTGCAGGCGCTGCATATCTCAGCAGTGGGACCGCTCCTTTTCTAGAGATCAAGAGGCAATGCACGAGGGCCAACAACATTCATAATCCCAGGCAGCCAGGAACAAGATGATACCATTTCCAAGTAAGTCTTTAACCTCAGACAATATCCTGATATGGTACACCACTTAATGAAGCGGATCACAGAATCCCAAATCTATCCATAAATATGCAAAAATCCCTATTTCTGCTCTGTCAGCGTGAAACAAACATTCCTCATTACCTTCCCAGTGCAAACAGAAAAGATTCTCGCACAGAAATGAATCCATCAATTCATTTAAGCTACAGCTGTGTACAAAGGTAAAAACCTGGACCTGTGTAGCCAGGTAAAATCCAAGTATTTCTTGGTTGCTTAATCTCAATACTGCAGTTTCTGATGACTGCTCATAGCAAACCCATGTGGCACTGCATATGGGCCTGACTGCCTGGTGACAGCCTGGAGGTAGGTTTTCCTACACTTCTCTAGCCATTTCCCTACTGCATCATGTCATTTATTAAAGACATCACAAGAGTCAATAGCTACCTGGATGGCTTCCTTTAACCAATTTTCCATTTATCTTTTTTCTTACCCCAGCACACGGGGTTTCTGTAATGACAGTTTCTGTCAGTTTTCCCTCCCTTGTAATTTTGGAATCAGTTAGACAAATTCAATCAGATTTGATGGAGAAGTTGACTACAAAGTTCCAATGAGTTCTCTGGAAAACAGGTGATGAGAGAAAGGAGAAAAGCAGGAAGAAAAGCAGTGTCAACTCAACCATTTATCAGCAGGAAAAAAATCAGATAGGCCAGAGTTAAGACACAAATATGCAGCAAAGCAGGTGCCATTGGGTCCACAACTCCTGGAAATATTTGCAGCTTATTCTCAGTTGAGTATACAGGTAGTTGCACCTACGTGGTTACATTTGGGCAGGCAATTGCCTTCCTGTCTTAATGGAGCTCAGGGGGTGTGACCTGCTCCTGACCCCTGGCAAGATAGTTAGCACAACCAACAAGAAGGTGAAATCCACAGTGAGCAAGCAGGCTGTTAATGTGTCCCCCTGTCAGCTTCTCTCTCCTCCTCTCTGGTGCCAGGATCTGGGGACACCCACTGACAGGGTGACAAGGCCATTCGCATTACCAAGACCCAGGAGCTGGATCACCATGGTGGGTGGTGGCATCCATCAATCACTTGAGCATTATCAAATCCCAAGCTTTCAAGACAGATTAGTATAATGTCCACAGTCTATCCTGTATTCAAGCACTGGGCATAGATTTGGACATACCAGTATGGCTCTCCAACTCTAAGACATCTGAAATTTAGCGATGTGATGTGATTCACCTCAGCTTTGGCAAAAAACCTCCCACCATGTTGAATTACTGGAATTTCTCACAAGATAGAACTTCAGAATTTCATTCATATCTAATGAATAATTAATTGCTAAACTAATTAAACATTAAAATCCATAATGAGCTGGAAGAGATCGACATGTGTAACTACCATAAAATGTTTTATGATTGCAGCTGCCTGTCACTGTGACTGGCAGCTGCTGTTTGCAGCCTCTGTGACTCACAGGAAAGTCACATTATCTCCTTTTGCCTTCTATCCTCTGACTCTGCAAATCCTATCCTTTGCCTCTGCAAATCTGGAACCTTTTGAGAAGAGGTGGTTTTAATTTAAGTGGTGTTTATCATATAGGTTGTAAATATGTGGCAACAATTTAGAAATTGGGTAGAAAGCTCCCTGAAATCTAGAATCAATAGGACCTTTTATCGTTACTACCCTTTGGGTGAAAGCTGAGATAAAATATTTGTGTTGCTTTAGGTTAAATGAAGCCTGCAGCTTCAATGAAAATGGTAAAAAATATGATGGATAACTGGTGAGCTTTGAACAGATTTCAAATGCTTCTCCCAGCAGTAAGCAACACTGGAGAGCCAGCAGGCAAGAAGTCTTGTCTTTTATAGTTGCCTGGCCAAAAGCATCTGGTAGTTAGTTATAGGATGTCTATTTACAAAGCTTCTGCAGAGAAAAACAATATGGATACAATTCTGTAGACACAGTTTACTTCAAAAACCAAACTCAAATGATGTCTTCTATTGTACAACAGACCGTAACAAAAAGAGTGATATTTGATTCCTGTTTTTGACAAATCTTAGCTTCTGAGTTCCAGGATACTATTCTGGTGAAGCTATAGTAGCAATAAATCTAGATCAAGTAGCACTTGGAGTTAAAGGTATTTGGGACGAGTTATTAAAGTAAGAAAAAAAAATAGATGCTCATGGGAATCACAGCATGAAACACCTGTTAAACAAAAATCTGGCAGGCTGTAGAAGAAGGGCTACAAGCACAAACTTGTAACACTGGTGCAGGCTTTGCAGAACCAGTAGCTAGGAATTCCATCTATAATGTAATCTCAGAGGACTAAGAATATCCAGAGAATCCGAAGCAACGAGACACAAGATAGAGAAAGTGAGATCTTGTGGTTCAGAGCACAAACCACACTGGCACTGACTCAGCAGACAGCTATCAATTGTAGCTGGTCAGAAAAAAAAAAAGTCTCCTTGGCCATCCAGATCAACCTCCAATGGAGGCTTCACTCTCAAGGTAGTCCTGCCACCTTCCTGGCTGGGCCAGAACTCAGTTTTGGTCTCACCACAGGGAATAACAACTGTATTACTGATATATAACAAAGTGTTGGCACTTTGTTTGCTACTTCTTCAGCTTTACAGAACTTATTCTCTGAGGACAGACTTAGTTTTCTGAGAATTTCCTTGTAAATCTGCTTAAGTTACGTTAACTCATAAGTTATGTTCCCTTTAAGGTACTCTTTGCCTTTACTTTGGATCAAATTACCTTAACAGTAAAGAAACATTTCAATATTCTCACACTTTAAAAACTCAATGAAACTCAATATATAGGACATGTTTGGGAGAAAAATACATTGTCGTGAAAAGAAAAGAACAACTTTGATGCAGTGAGGAGAAATCAGCTCATGAGCTCAGGACATTCTTAGATTGCCCCACAGTGGCATCAAAGATTATGCAGCTAATTACCACCCTTGCTGTGTAACACATTTATATGCCATCCCATTTAATTACCAGTATCTGTAAATATCTTCCAAAAGGCTGAGTAAAATACAAATGTATTTGTGTATGATACATCTGTGTGTGTGAACGTGCACATGAACATTTAAATAACCACGTATCTCAGATAATTAAGCTGATACGATGATTGTAGCTATTTTAGGCTTCTCCATTTATACAAATCATCCCACAGCCCCAGCACACTTGGCTGGGATGCTTTCACAGTTTTTTTTTTTTACTGCTGCAGAATGACTTCACACATCCAAAGCACTTCAGCCCCCAAACTGAAATACTTGGAAGGTTTTACACTGACAGGCCATATTTCCAGAGTGGCCCTTGAGGAACCAAGTCTAGTTTTAAATGTGATTTATATTAAGGTCCTGACTACCTAATTTAAATTTCAACTTTCAGTGCCTTGGTAAGTAGGCAAGTGGTCCCAAGTAGGTGATTTGGAGTGCGTATATAAAGGAACCTCCAAGACTGTCTATCTCTGCAAGTCAAGACTTTATTGTCTGAAAGGCACTTCCACAGACCTGCATGGCTGTCTCCCTCACATTCACATTCAATCTTCTATGTGTGCAAACCACAGATGCTGTAAGATATTTACTTGTTTGTCCTATATGCTGGAGGCCCAAGTTCAATTCTTCTTCCTGATTTACAGACCCAACCTATTCACTGAGTATTTCTGGAGAGACTGAGAAATATCCCAAGGATAAAAGATTCTGAGCAAGGGACACAGGAATGGACCATCTTAAGACAAAATATAACCCTTTTCTCTCTCGTCTCGCCTTTCTTAAACTACTAGGTTAGGGTAGTTTAGGATAGAATTGACTCTAGAATTGAGCTCTGGGGAACACAGCTATTGACCTTCCACCAGCCAGATGTAGCCTCATTCACTTCGACCCTTTGAGCTCTACCATCAGGCCAGTTTGTGCTCCAGCACAGCACAAACCTGTTTGTCTCACAGTTGGACAGCTTGTCCAGAAGGGTGCTGTGAAGGACAGTATTAAAGGCCTTACTAAAATCCAGAAAGATTACATCTGCTGCCTTCTCTTCATCCACCAAATGAGTGACCTTATCATGGAAGGAGATCAAACTACTTAAGCAGGAATAACAATTTTATTTCCTCCTATGATAGATAAAGAAGATAATATCCTTCTATTAGATTAAGAAGAATGAAGTTCCCTGTCAGGAAAATATGTGAGGAAAGTGTATTACCCCTGCAGGATACAAAACAAAAAAGCAAAAAAACAAAACAAAACAAAACAAAACCAAAAAACAACACACAAAGAAAATCATCCCAACTTGATAAAGGGAGCAAGCTTGCTGCTGCAGGGCTCATTGTCGGAAACTGAAAGGGTGATCAGCAACCAACGCAAGGGTGGGGGGTAGATCTGCAGCAGGATCAAGGCTGCCATGCACAGGCATCTCTTGTGGAATCTCATGGACTGCCAAGCATTTATAAAAGGAATATTATGTAGATCGGAATTAATACTGGATAGATATTTATTCAACTTAAGTCTGCAAAATGAAATCACGAACTGGAGGCTATATCAAGGGCACTAATGAAAGTAGGGAAAAAAAGATCCAAAATAAAGCCTACATTCCTTTAATTACTTCTGTTTTAATGACTAAATAGTGAATAAATCTTGGTCATTTGATTATGGGATATGACACTGGCATTCAGACCCAAAAGCATTCAAGAAGACATGGAGGTTTCTACAAAGAAAGACAAAAGGCACACAGAGGAGGGCTAATATAGGTATGATTTGCTATGATGTAGCTGACTGAAATCAAGCAAGCCAGTGGCTATCTGCTTTCCTTATAGTAACTGAGAAAAGTTATTTGTTAAAGGATGCCATGGGAAAAGATCAAGTGTTGCAGCACTGCCTGCAGAAGCAGAGTAAAATAACCCAGTGATCTCTGTAGGAGAAACTCAAGGTTTGGCGTAGGCCATTTCCCCCACTGTGAATTCAGTCCCTTGTATTTTGAAGCACATTTGGAAGGTGGGGGAATGGCACTCAGTTGGCACTGTAAATGGCACACAACCTCTGACAAGCAGCAACAGGCATTAATTCACATCCACGTCTAACTTGATCAGTGTTTTCTGTTCAAAACTATGAGTCCTGCCCTCCCTCAATAATTTCATTCTTTCACTGAGCACACTGATCTATGCTTTCAGAAATGTGCTATTTAGTCAAGAACTTGTTATCTTCAGAATCAAATATAATGTCTGTGACCTTTTAAAATGTCTTTAAAGACAAAGGTGAAATTATATTCATTTGCAAAAAGAATAGTGGTATAATTACTGCTGCTTTGTCACTCAGTAGCAAAAATTCTGATTTGCCTTGCCACATAGATCACAGAAAGGTGAGCTGCAAGGACCTTGCAAGTCCAACCCTCTTTTGAGGCAAGATGAAAGCTTCTCAGTCCAACCCTGATGATGAGCAAACAGTTCTTGAAAACATTTTCCTTTCTCATGTTTGAGCTTTTCTCTCATTTCCAGTAAGTGTATAACTTTTTCCTCTTTTCTCGCTAATAGAAACTCTATTTTGCGTAACATTGTTTCTGCCACTATTTCACTCATACTTAAATTCTTCTTAGAGTCATCCAGTGTGCACGCTTATATTTGCTCTCTGTCCAATTCCCTGCTCATTTTCAGGCCACAAAAGACCTCTTGTTGCAGCCACGGTCATCTCTAAACCCACTTCTAAATTCTGAACAGTTTGCTGATGTCTTCTTCAGAATGAACTGATTTTCCTAAGCCCTTACCAATTCTTTAGTCTTGACTTAATCTTACACTTTCTTCTCCTTAAAGTGGTTATTTTCATGATTTTATTCACCCTAGTTACCTGTCCTTTTCAGATTCACACTAAATTCCTCCTCTAAAGCAGCCATTTTGCTTGGTAATTTCTTCATTCCAAAACCAGAAGTCCCCTCCAGCACTGACCAAGGACTCACAACTATCTGTGGTGATACAATACCCTCAGAAAGTCTTCAGACTCCAAGCAAGCCTTTGGATTAAAATGCTCACACTGAATTTCCCTCCCCAGCACAGAAGACTCTACTGTCTTCGTGTTGTTTCTTTGCCATTTCATCTCCATAGATCTCTCTTTTCATCTCTCCCTGAGGTGAGATTCTCCCTCTCCTTTATTACCGGTATCTGTGTACATAGGTCTTCAATTTCCTGCAAGTTGTCTTCCTTACTTTCTTTTTCTCAGTCTCAAGCTAATTTTAGTGACTGCCACTTCGGTTTGTGGTTTGTTCTACTTTGCTGAAAGCAAGCAAGTTCCCTGTAACCTAGGCCCACACTCCTGAAGTATCAATCAGATCCAATTGATTCCTAATGGGAACTGAGTTCTCAAAACCCTTCATCAGTCTGGAAAGAACAGGCAAGGCTCAACAGCATTTGCATGTAATGAAAGTGCAGATCAGATAGAGGAGATGTCAGCTTCACTGCTTTGACCCCAGACACTGCTTCTCATACTGACTGCTTGTTCCATTGAGCAGCTTGTTTGCTGATCCAGACAACTGATACCAGTTCAAATAGATATTTTGTGGGCATTTTCTGACTTCTGGCCAAAATGTAGAGTATTCTGGGGTCCTGATGACTTCCTAGAGAACTAATTTTCCTATCTGGAGCTGTCTGCACAAAGCTTGTATGAATCTTCACATCACTGTACAGTTCATAAAGAACTCCGTGATTTTACATGTGAGTAACATGAAGCATCAAGAAATTAAGTGGATTTGCCCAAGATAAGTGGATTTCATTGAACAGCATATGAATACCTGGTCAGATGATAATCCCCCTCAGCTATCCCTTCACAACCACGGACACCTGAAAACCCCTTCACTTCCCAGCTTATCTTTGCAATATAGTTCCTTTGCTGGAAGTTTTAATCTTCTCATGCACCCCTGCTTTACTGGAGATTCTCACTGTGTTTCTATTTCAGCCTTTTCACTTCTGCTTCCTCTTTTTTTGAGGTTCCTTGTCTTCTGGAGACAATTATTAAAAAGGTGACAATGAATGCCCTGTCACCATTTCTATTCATTTGGTCTGTTACCCGACGTATTCAGTTAAACCCATAGTTGCAGCATTAGTAGGGATAAGCCAGCTAATTATCATCAGTTTTTGGCATTTATTTGAACATAGGATGCTAATAGGGGCAAAGTGGTAGAAAATGAAGTGGAACTTATGGTGATTCCCATATATACTTGCTAAAGCAGGGGCTCAGAATTATGCCTACAGCTTTAATTTAAGCAAAAGATCCACTGTTTGCTGTTGACAGGTACCAATTATTTTTTTGCTGTAATTGCAGGCTAATAAAAAAATTGGTGATCAAAAGTGTGGATTGTAAGACACTTATGTGTATCCCTGCTGCAACATTCAAGCCCTGAAATGCTAATCACAGCTATTTTAGGCTCCAGAAACTGTGGAAAAGTAAGTTGCATTATATGTGCATTCTCTTCAGGGCTTCAAGGTGCATGCAGGCAACTAACAGTGCTGAATTACTTAATAAATCTTCTATTACATCATCCATTAAATACTGTTTCCTTCTCCAAGTGCTGATTGTTGGATCTAGTGCAAAAGAATAAGACGCATTCAGAACCAAATGCAGCCTCAGCAAGAGGAAAATCCTCACCATTTTCTAGCCTGTCAGTGTTCTGGTCGAATTACATCAACATTTTATGGAGGTCATTTATCAGCTTCTGCGGTCCATGTTTTCATTTCCTCTGTGCATATTTACAGCCTAATCTGAGACACACAGCTCCTAAAATATTGACCAGCACATCTTGATTTATTATAGTAGTATTATCACGACATTCAGTTCATTTTGATTTAATACCATTCATTGTCCTATCAAAAACAATTATGGCAGCATGCACAAGCTATAGATTTTGCAAAGATGGAGACTGCTGACAATTACGGTTGTTTTGCATTTCCCTTTCCAAATGATTCTTTCTGCCCGTACACATTGAATGAAAAGAGGTCAACATCTTATTCAGTCCTCAGAGAGCCCCATACTATTTATTTTTAAGGTTACCTCACTGTGGTACTCAATTAGGATCTCAGAAACTCAAGCCATTTATCACAGAGAGAAAAGAGCAACTTCAGTCCTCCTTAAAGGGTGCAAGTCTCAAAGTGCAAATGCTAGAGATAAAATGTTTCTCAGTCTATTACAGCTGAGGATACATCAGAACATAAATACAACTCAATCCTTTCAAGTTGCAAATTTCTCACAGCTGCAGCTTACAGAACAAATCTCAGATCAACTCTGTGAGAGCCAAAGGTAAAGGATCCCTCAATACACACTAATTTAACATGTCTCATAACTCCTGTGCAAAGTGCGAGGTTCAAAGTGCCTTTAGCTTTAGTGTAAAAGGCAGAAATAGCAGTTTAGAAAGGAAGAGGGGGAACATCTTTCAAGATTAAATGGAGCCAGGCCAATTTCAATGACACTGGCTATTATGACAGTGAGAGAAGGATATCATTTTTAGGAAGTGATGTGCTCTTTTCTCTGGCCACATCAGTTCTGGCTGTTGTCCACAATTTGGATATTTCAGAAGTCCTCTCTGTGGCAGCAGGATGGTTGAAACACACAGCAGACCCTGTTCCCCATCCGTCTCACTGCTATGCACCCCCCAAACAACCACAATGCTGAGAAAAGAAAACACTGACTGCTCCTGCTTATTTCCACACAGATTTTCTCTGAAGTGCTGCAATGAGCTTCAGAGGAACTTTGGTCCCTGTAGGGGGAGTACTAGGTCATGGCCTGAAGCTGTGATTGAGCACCTTGAGCAAGTGCCATGGCTGCCCCGGGAGCACAGGGAAATTGTTTGCGCCTGTGTTCCCATTGTGACCCAAAGGGGTGGGCCCAGGGTGGGGCTGCCCTGGGCTCATTTAAGGGCCAGCCCCCAAGGGGAGGGTGTCTCCTGTGTGGGAACTGGCTGCTCCTTGGGGGAAGTGCCATCATCTCAGTGGGGGAAAATCACTTGTTACGTGAGTCAAAACTTCTGTAAATTTTGTTACTTTTGTTTATGACTATTAAGTCCTCAAATACTTTAACCTTGTATTGCTAAGAATCTATCCAAAGCAATCTCATTGCTTTGTTTGCGGGACAGTCCCAAAGGCTAGATTTTGTCTCCCATGAGATGTCATAATCTAATTTCTTGGTGAGAGAAAATGATACATTGTGGGAGAGTCTGGCATTTAAGGACAGTAATGTATAAGGCATACGTGTAGTGACTCCCAGTGCCACTTCCAAGCTGATGTCACCTGATTTTTTTTTTTTATTATAACAGTGCTGATAATACTTGACTTCCTCATAAGAAAGAGTCCCCTGCATTTTCTACAGAAAGCTAAAACATTTTGTGAAGTTAACTTTTTCAAATCTATTGAAAAATAGTCTTGATGATTTTAACCATTCAAACCAGGAACCAGAAGAGGCTTAATGTGACTTTTCTCTCTTGTGTCCTTATGGATGTCAGCCAGAGAACTCAACTGCCCAGCAGACAGCAAGCTGTGTTTCCCTGCCTATTAATGTGAACTGGGTGCTGGAGTAGTATTTGGTCCCTATCCCAGGGTGTATTTGGGATCTTGTGTTGGATGATCCGTAACTTCTTGGAAGCTCTGCCTTACATCTATCTTCTGCCAAGGCAGCATAGGCCTAGTACATCAGTGCAACTGCATGTCAACACAGCATAAAGCAGATTGTGCTGGATGATTCAGGAAGCTCTGTTACTTAAGCAATATAGCGAAGGCACGTAATAGGTCCTTCCTTTTCCAGGCGCGATAAGATAATCTAATGTATTTAGAATAGGAAAAGATTTAGGTCATATATTACAAAATCTCAGGGGATAAAAATACTTTTAAATTCCTTTCACCTTTTCCTCCAATTCTTGTGGCAATTTTTGTAAAACAAAGGCATATTTCTGACTGCTTCTCAGAAAGTTCCCCTATCAAACCCAATTTTAGCCCAACCAGGAACAAAACTCTAGTTGTCTAAGTAGCAGACAATAGCTAAAAGGAAACCATTCTGTGGGGGGAAAAGAAGCACTCTGTCCTCATCACTTGGCATGCTTGAAAACCACACAAAAACTCCACAATTCCTAGTCTGCAGATGAGACTGTATTTTCATTATAGGACCCATGTTTTCAATGCAGGTCTTAGTTCCAAAGCAACACTACCATATTAAACAATGAATTTTGGAAAAATATTGCTCAGGTCTTCTAGGTAATCAAAGCCAAATATGCTTTGCACATCTGAATATGTAATGACATTGCCTGTGTCCAAAACCATAACCTAAACCACAGGCTGAGAAAAGCAGTTACTTATAATGCAGAGGTGATCTTTCTCCTCACAGATGCATCATCAGTAGCAGATTTACTACATAGACGCTAAATGAAAATTCATCAGTAAATTCCAGTATTTGGGGATTTGATTAATTCTGTATCATTCCACTAGGGTTGATGCTCGGCATTGTGGGAAATGAGTCCTGGCAGAAGAAGTAGCTTGAATACTAGAGTTGGTGCCTGAAGCACCTTCCCTGAGAGACTTGATATGAAATTCAAAAATCAAGAATTCCAAGCCTAATTCAATTTCAGAAAGAAACAATTACTTACAGTCTACTAGAATTAGCATCATTTTATCTCCTAGCTGTGTCAACAGTCTCGCCGGGGTATGCTGTGCCCCATTTTGCCTGCACACACACATATACTTTCTTTGCCCTCCAGACTTAATTTCACAGTAACACTGACCTCAGCGTGCAAGTTTAGACAGCTTAGTTGCTGCCACGAAGGCCGAATAAGTCCCTTTGCACAGAATAAACAAAGTTTATTTCTTTTAACCACACTTGCCATATTGCAGTTTTAGAGTGTGTGGAAACGTATGAGTGGGTGTGGGGAATTGCTTGTTTCTGTATTTGGTTTTTATAAAACAGAAATATTGTAAGAGCTTTGCATGTGTCATCTTCTGGCCCCCCTGACATTGTTCCTTGGGGTAACTGTGTTTTATTGGTGTCAATTCTCACCACTCCCGCTTCACACTCCTCACCTCCCAGTGTTAAATGTCAGGATGGCATGACAGCAATCACAGTGATGTTAGATAAGGAAGCAATTTTTACATATGTTTGTTTCTGTTCCCTTGGCTGTCACAGACTCCTCCGGCAAGCAATAAATTTATCAGCAATATTTGAAAGAATTAAAAAAGATGTTGCTTTTTGTGGAAAAGATACCTGTAGGAGAGTTAATGCCAATGTAAACAGCCATTGCTAGGTCTAGTAAGGGTACTTCACTGTCATCTTCAAATCTGGGCTCAACATAGACTGTATGTGCTCTGTGAATCAGCAAAGAGGATCATGCAGGATGACTTTATCTCAAGCAACCAGAGTGAGAACTGTAGTAACAGCTGGCAGATGTATACCTAGCCAAAAGCATCACTGATCCTTCCCATCTTCTCTGCTTGGTTTCTTACTTAATCTTTGTCATGACAAAGTTGTTTGCATTAAGTCTTAGTCAGTTTGCTTTTGTCTGTCTCCAGATAGGGCTCTTTACTGAACATCACCCGAGAGATGTTATTGCCCTGGTTAAGTGATATAGAAGCTATATAAATCGTCTTTAACTCTATGGTTCTTTTTATGTTACTTTCAGTTCCTTGAGAAATGGCAGGTGGTGTTTTGCAACATCCATTTCTCTAACAGCTAGAAATTTTACCTTTCCTCAGGTGAGGAAACAAAGACCCTCATTTTAACATGAGATTCCAGAACACAGGAATTTTAGGAAAACACCAAACATCACAGAGCTTCCATTAAAAAGACACATTGTGCCAGGACTACATGACTTTAACTGTAGTGAGAATAGGTCATTTGGCTAAAGAAACACAAGTGAATTTTTGAGATCAAAACCTTTGGTAAAATAAGTTATGTTGCCAGTCTCAGGTGCTCAGATAAATCATACATTGGCTTTCAAGGTTTGTAGAACAACTCAATGAAAAGTTCTTGCTTGATTTCTTGCCTGAGAGCACATTTTGCTGTTCAACTCAAAAACATGTGAATGCCCGTTTGCTATTTGGAAAATAAATATAACTACAATGTTATGTGACTGTAACCAGATTACATGTAAAACAGGCTGTGTCAAACCCTACAGATGATTTTTAATACCTCAAAATGACTGTGACTTGGCCACTAACATCTTAGTGCTGCCATCAGTAATTACAGGCCTGGGTGTGTTATTAGTAAAATCGTGTATTCACAAAGCACAGTTGTATCCTACAGTGAAGTCAGTGAGCTCCTGGGAAAACACAGAATTTTAAGCAGGACTATTTATCAACTTGTGGTTTCTCCATTTTGCTATCCAAGATAGGAGAAACAACAATCCATAAATCAACTCGTGATATCTACTTAACAGAGGGGAAGGAGAGGCAACATGCAGAGAAGGAGAAATTGCTTTGCACATAAATGGAGAAAGGAAGGAAGCCATCTTTGAAAAAATAAGAAAAGAGGTCTCTGCAGGAGGTGACAGTAAGTTACCTGTCAGGAAAAAATAACCTTCAAACAAAATGTGATGGAAATTTCACTGTCTCTGGAAACTCATCCCTTAATCTCTCCAGCCTGCATCCACTAAAGGGACAGAGTGCACCCAGAGAAGTGGATGTTGTCAGCTGGGCTAGGTTTGCTCAGATCTTCAGCAAGCCAACCTGTGCATGTGGTATAAATAATTCATGATAAAAGTACAGCCAGACATCAGGCCTTATTCCTCTTCTAATGGAAAATTAAACTGCGTGGCTACAAGACTTCTAAGTGAAGGACAAGAGAAAGGCCAGTAAGAGGGGGAAAGAAAGAATATGAGATGAGGGAAGTAATCAGCGTGGATGCTGACAAGGACATTTTCACAAGGCTGATTTCAGCATCATTCCCATGCACAGCCCACACTGAGGTTAGTGTTGCCATCCTGGGGCAAAAAGACAAATCTGTATTTCCCTTCCAAAACCTATGTCAAAAATAATAAATGAAAAGCACCTTTTTAGACATGAGACTTGTACAGGAACTTGGTCATTTATGGGTTAAAAGCAATACAGAGGGCCTAAGTATTAAGGAATAATGAGAAGCAACTTGGCTGTTTTCTCTGAAGTTGAACAGATCATATGAGACTACTGTTAGTGATTTCCACTTCAAAAGCATGCTTCTTTCACTCATCTCTTATCTCTAGCCTCAGAGACACCCAGGTCCTCCATGCTTGGTGACATCTGCATTTTCCTTCCACCTCATAAAAAGTACTGTGTCAGCAAACATCTCTATTGACTTGCACAGTTACATAGCAAAAAAAAAAGAAAAAAAGAAAAAAGTGATTTAAAAAAATCAATGTTTAAGGTCAGCTACGCTTATATACTCCTACAGAATTTTTTAAAAGTGTTCTTTCTTCTGGCAATTTAAAACATTAAAAAAGTATAGTTTTCTCTTAAATACACTGTCCACAGCTACGGCTGCCGGCACATACCTAAGGCTATCACAATTAACTTTAAAAAATTTTTTTTCATCTAAAATGTAATAAACGTATGTCCAGAAGCATGGGAAATTCAAATCAAGACTTAATGACAGAACAAACAAACAAAACGATTTAACTGCAGAATCCACTCTAGAAAGCCACAGCTGTGACCTTGTGTCAAAATCTTTACTCTGAGAATACAGAGACAGGGAGAATATTCAAGCCTTGGGAGGTTCTGCTCCTGCAAGTCACGGCTCTATTTTTCTAGAGGGATCAGACCCAGGCAACTCTACAATGTTTCCATCATGACAGAAGTCCACTGACTCCAAAGAGTCTCACCAGCACTCGGGCTGCTTAGTAACAGGGAGTCAGTGCCGGTTAACTGTTGATGCTTAACTATGAGAACAGCCATGAAGGGGCAGAAATTAAGGCCTAACTTCAGTAAAAGCAACTCATTTGCTTCAGAGAAGTCTGAGGCTTTATTTCTAACGAACACATGCTGAAATACATTGCGGTATGCAGCTGAAGTAAATTTGCATACTTGATTGCTTTTTTTCCTGAAATTTAAATCCTTGATGAAAAGCAAGCTTCAAGCATTTCTCTCCTTTTAGATCACTTTACTAATGTTAAAAAGTCGCTATTGGGGAAAGGTGGTTTATCGTGGTTGGAAAATATTTGTCATTTTAGTTTCTTCACAGAGTCGGATTATTTTTCCCCTCCCTGGAAAAGTACATAAGACAGAAATACGCATTATATATATTAATTTGCAGATGTACCAAAGAGTCTGAGGAAATATCTAGTTCTGGAAGGGATCCAGCTCCGCGTTACTCTCTCTTTCAATCTACCTGATGAAGAACAGATTTTAGTTTTGCACTGTTTTCCTGGATTACAGTTTGCTGACCATATGGAGGCAGAAGATCACCCTCAAATACCTCCACAGTGAATAAATCCCTGAAAACATAGAGGCACCACTGCCAAATCTGCAGAGATGGATGGATGGAGAGTTGCTACCTGCCAGTAGCTCATTTCAGCCACCTTATATGTCCTGATTTGTATCCAGTTGTCACAGCTGCTGGTATTAATTGATACCTAATCTGAAGAGCTAGGTATTTCAAAGAGGCCACTAACCCTATTTAAGCTGCAAATTCTTGCATGAGCTCCTCTTGTCTATCTGGAGATCTTCTATCCAGATGCCTCTCCATGGGCAGATCACTGTGCAGACTACATAAGGGAGCTGATATCCTCCCCACAAAGAGGCCTATCTCCAAACCGTCAACGCTTACAGCGGATTTATCATTAGGACAGGTTGAGAAGGAATGTGTATTCCTTTGAAAAAGGCACCTCAGTCTTGATTTCAGCAGCCAGGAAATGAACAGTTGGACTAAACCCAAGCATCAGGCACTATGCCAAAAATATCACAATCTATGTGAAGGTCTTGACAGGCTCTCTCATAGACATGCTTCGTAGGTTACTGTTTTCAAATGCCTCCCATCTGAAGCAATTTTTTTTTTAAGCTAATTAATTAAACATCACCAAGTGCTTTTCATTTCCCATATATTGAAGATACAGGCTGATAGCATGGAGGAACATTTAATACAGCGTGGCACTGGCTTAACTCTACATCCATCAACAGGGTACTTTACCATTTCGGTTAAGTGATAACTCTGGCTTTGGTCCAACTGGGACAAAAAATAGCTGAGGTGAAGACTTCAGGAAGGCCTCTTCATGCCCACATTTTGTAGAAGAGCCAGTGCTCCAATACTGCTCTTCAACATTGCACGCTTTTGCACAGTTGAGTATCCAACTTATATTCACATAACCAAGAGTCTCCAGACCTTGATTTCATTGACATTGCCTACCTTCTTCTCTGTTGCCTAAACAGGTTACAGGCAGGCATACAAGAGATCTCCCCTAAGCAAGGACACAGAAAGCACCATATTTAAATCTCAGCATCAGGCATTAACCAGAGGACAGCCTTTTTCCCTGCCACCACTATGTCATCATGACCTACTCACTGAAAGCTGCACTCCACTGCAAAAGACAAGAGCCCATGGTACCTGAGAGAGAATCCCAAGTCCCAGCAGAACCCAAAGTATTCTCTGATAGAGAACATTGTTTTCAACAAAGAGTAATTTCCTTGATAAAAGTTAATCTATTTGCAGTCTTTCCAAGGCATAAGCTTCAGCAAATAAAATCTGATGCTTCCTTTGTTATTTTACATTGACATAAATCTTTAATAGATCATATAATTTTTATGAGAAAAAAATATTTCCCAAGTTGTTTTCTTAGAGGGAAGGAGATGGACAGAAGGCTGACAACTTAAGAAGTGCCAGATGTCCATAACGCTGTTAAAGAGCTTCCAGTGAAAGCAGAGAAGTTCTGAATCTGATTACTATTTTATATATGAGCTTCCTAATAAATATGCTAAATTTCATTAAGTTCCAGTGGCAGTGGGGATCTCTTGCTCCAAATACGAGCTTTGCTCGCAAGAAAAGACAGGACTCTTACACAGGCACCTTAACATACAGCTTGTTTGGAGTTTGCACTGTCACTCTGTCCAATTCTGAGACCATTGTAAACTATAGGAGTTGATGAAGCTTCAAATGAACTGCCTGCAATGAAAAGTGGGGGAGCTGGTTAAAATGCTGTATTTACTTTGTGTATTTGTTTTTACCCAATACAAATTCTCCTCCCCCTCAAGCAGGCTCTTCATAAACCAGTTCTGTCTGTACTTCTCAGAGTCTAGTTCAAAAGGAGACTCAACATCTCTCCATTGCCCTTTTGCTACTGCGATGGTTTGAACCTCAAAGGACAGGTTACAAGATCTGGCTGCAACAAGCCCAACTTCTGGGTAGAAGACTGTCAAATTAGAAAGTAAGGATGACTTTGGAAGTCAGGAAAATAAAAAACCCTCAAACATGTATTTGCCTCTTGTAGCCAGATTATGGCTCTGCAGCACTAAGCAGAAATACTGTTTGTGCTTGCTGAGCAAAAATGACACCACTGCTTTGCAGAGCAGTTCTGCTGTCAGGCAGGAGCTATTCATTGTTTAGATATATACAACACAGCTGTAAAAAGACAGCAGAGATGCTGCACTTTTTTTTTTTTTTTTTTTTTAATTGAACATTATTTGTTGTTGGGAAGCACAGTGAAACCAGTACTGCAGATCTAAGTGGGATCTGGATATTTTCACCTCATGGGATTGCTTTCATCAGCCACTTCAGGACAGCTTTCCAACCTCGCCAAAGGAACTCCAGTGGATGAAATAACCAACTTCAATAGCACAAGGAGAGGTTATTTTTCAACTCCATTTCTGAGATAAAAGACATCATAGGAGGTATGTTTAGAGTAAGTTTTTGTTTCTCTGGCCTCTCAACATGACTTGGGAGGCAGCAGGTGGCTCTTCACTCATATATCCCTTGTTTTAGTAAACCAAAAATAATCCTAATTAGTGCTGTGCTATCACTAACTTCACCCATAGCGTTCAATGCTCGCATCTATAAATGTCAAGTTTTCTTTTTTCATCTCATACTGCTGTCCTTAAATGTGCTCTACAGACTGTCCTTTATAAAGCAAATAAAAATAAAGCAGTGGGTAAGAGGAAGCATGTATTCATCCAATATTCTAGTCTGAACAGTCTTGACCAAGACATTATGGATGAGCTTTTTGGAGATCTACAGTGGGGCCAGCTTACTCCATACAACCATAGCCCCAGCTGTAAAGGAAAAGACCTTGAATGGTCTAGTGTGGGAAACAGTATAGCTAGTTCTCAACTTGAGCCAAGGCAGTCACCTCATGATTTCAGCATGGCAGTTTCCCTTTTAATGCAATCATGTTCTTAGCTTGCCCAGTTGTTGAGAAAAATGAGCTTTAAAACATAAAGCTTAAACAACACAGTGATACCTACCAGGATTTGCAAAGAGCCTGAAACAACAGTTTTCCACCTTCCCCCCCACCCCCATTATTGTGACCTCTTTCACAGAGGTTTGACCTTCAAATCTACTGGATCTACCAATATACTTTCACCATACATGCATGGGTGTGATATAGAAGACAGCTTTGTTACAGCACCCTGCAAACTCAGGAGGAACAGGAGACTGAGATCCGCTTCCCACAGAAATTATGTTCCTGCGGTCTGAAATCCCATGAACAGTTCAGAGTTTTCCAAGCTGTTGCGGGCAATTTATGTGTGATACTGGTCACTTACTAAAGTTCTGTAGTTGGTAAGGGGTGTCTCAACATCAAGAGTATCCTTGAGAGACATCCCAACTGCAGGGGAAATCACCACTGTGCAGCCAGTTGCTTAGCGAGGAGAGATCAAAAGAAGCTCACTCAGGCTGTCATATACATGGAATAAAGTGGTTGACTCAGTCAGATCA
Organism: Penelope pileata; assembly: GCA_013396635.1. NCBI lineage: Eukaryota > Metazoa > Chordata > Aves > Galliformes > Cracidae > Penelope > Penelope pileata. The sequence continues at coordinate 381,318 of WBMW01000464.1, forward strand.
CGAAAGACAGAAAAAGCCTAAGACTTCGTACCCACACCTTCTTTTGCTCCCTGTTAATTAGTCTTGGAAGAACCTCCTGCTGTTCACATGTTAATTGTACTCTTCCAAACTATCCCTCTGGATTTCCCATTCCCAAATGAGGTCCTCTTCTACATTGTAACTGCACTAACATGGTTTTCCACACCAAAATTACACTTACTCCGACAGTATCAGACTAATAACCTCTGCCCTTCGTGTGAGGCTCAACCCATTGCTCAGGTGCCCATAGAGCAGCAAAAGGCTCTCAGAATTGCTTCAAAGAAGAATGGTGCCAGCAAACTCATAGGAAGGTCTTCGGAGAAATGAGAGTTCTGATAATGAAGGTGGTGTATCAGCAAATTTATTCCACTTTTGCAATTTCTAGAAGAAAAAGCTAGATGTTGTACTTCTGTGTTAAGTAGATGTTGTACAGCCAGTGCCTAATCTCCTCTCAGCAGGTTTGTAGAGGAGGGGCTCTAGATGCTTGAAAAAAGCTAATAAGACTTAAAGCAATTTCCATCATCATTTTGCAGGGTTTGTCCAAAAAAGAACTTTCACCTCAAATAGGACACACATTGTTCTTTAATGATGCTTGTCATGTTCCAGGACTAATAATTTATTCTGACATTTTATAGCACAGCACCAAGTATGAATATTTTCTTTCTATTTTGTTCGAGGAATACTGGGAAGGGCAGAGTGAGCAAAGCTGCAGCAAGGCTGAGGTCTTAATAGCACCAAGAAGTGGATATCATTTAAATACATCTGGCATTGCACAACTGATCCTCTAGGCATTTTCAAGGTGTTGGTGCCTTCTAATGAGGTCAGATGTGAGTAGCTTTAAGTTGATCATGTTCCACTACAGTACTGAACAGTGTCTAAATACATTTGATGAATGGCTCTGTACCAGAGTTTGTAGTCTGGTGATCACTGGGGGATTAGAGAGAGTTCAATTAAGTCTTATTTGCCAGTTTCATTTATGACCAGAAAGTCTTAAATTTTGACAAAGTTGCCAGTTACGTTCAGCAGCAATCAAAAGGCAAAACTTGTACCTTATTATTACTACAATTAGAGCAGTTGTTTTTCTCAGTTGTGTTAGTGAAGACTGGCAGATTAGCCACACTGTGTTGAGAGACATATGCCCAAATACCCTCTCCATTAAAATGAACGTTTTCCCTCTATTTTAATCTGTTTTACTCTGTAATTTCTTCAGCATTTCTAGAATTCCAGTAACTTACTGCGTTACAAGATCTACATTTTAGTAGCTACAAAATCTACACATTCATTTGCCTTAAACTTGCAACATTCATGACTACTACTGATGCTACTACACTTAACACTACGCAGCAACCAAACCCATTCTAGCAGGCAGCCTAAACCCTCCAGCTTAGCAAAGACAACATAAACTTTCTTCCTTTTCTAACAAATGAGTTCAGAATCACCTTTTTAGATAGCAGTGTCGTTCCTATACTGTTATATCCTACTTTAGCAAGTAAAATCCTTAGGGATATATTTCCCCTCCTTGAGTCCCGGAAAAACTTTAAAGAATCCCCATCATCACAAGTCTCAATGCAGTCAATAAGCCTGTGTGGATGGACCACAGGCGCATCAGCTAGAAGTGCAGAAAAAAGAACAGCAAATTGTTGTCAAACGCTGTAAACAAGCACTGCTCCATTGCTATTAACAGGAAACTTGTTATCCTAGCCTTAACATGGTGGAACCTCAAGAATTTATATTAGATAGCCACACTCCCACATGACTTGCTTGTATTACAACAAGGATGCTATAGCTTACTCAAAACTGAAGAGGCTCTCAGTCTGGTTTCCCAATGTACATCACCTTTGTTGGAGTATCCTGGTGCCTTTGCTTTGGCTCTGAAGGGGCTGGACAAAGGAAAGTTGTATGAGGTATTTTGCTGGAAGACAGACCCATTTACTATTTTTTTCGGAGCTAAGAACTTTCTCTTTGCAGATGATTAACATTCAGGGAACATAAACTTGCCAAATGGAAAGAGTGTCCACTTTGCTCTGAAAAGGAATTAATACTAGCCAGGAGTACATAATAATGACATTTATTAAGTTCTTCCAGGTGTGTGTGTGGGCTGGAGTACAGCCAAAGAAGGAGGCTGTGACTTGGATTTCCAAATTAACAAGCTGTCTTTTCAGAATTCAACACTACATGGATTTTTGCCCAAATCAAGGCCCCTGTTGCTGTTTGGCATCTCCACTCCTGCTAGTCTGTAACTTAGCAAATGTAAGCACTGGTTTTAGCTGAAGGCCTGGATAGCTGCTGAGCATGTCTACAAGTTTTGAATCTGCCTAACTTCACGTCATCTGCCATCCCAGAGTACAAACTTCTTACATTAGGCACCCACACAAAAAGTTGTTGCTGCCCTACAGTTGCATAGAAACTCTAGCCCGATTAAGTGTAGAGGTTTTATAACAAGACTTTTGCACAGCTCTATTCAAGACCAATGTTAAACTGGCCTTGTAAAAGAGATAGCAGTAGATTTTGCCATGGACTCTGAGGTGAAGAAAGGTCATACAACAACAGATCACGGGGAAATACAATACGTTTTCCCATGTTTGCTTCTCTGCTATTATTTTTTAAAGAAGTGAAATATCCTTTGTGCATTGAGAGAAGAATTAGGGAATGAGTCATGGAGTTGGATAACTTTATAATGGCATTGACTGAATCTCCTTCACAGACATGCTGTGTGCTAGCTCTAGAAAATGAATTAGTCTGGGATAACAAAGAACAATGTGGTTTTCATATGAATCATCACTTCTTAGCACAATAGGGCATTTTTAGATTTTTGATATTTTTAATTTCTGGTGGCCATGGCTTAAAGTCATTGCAAAAACAGTGCAATTTTTGCTTTTATTACCCAATGCTGTGTTATCATAGAGCTAGAAAAGACTTTGTGTATTCAAGGCAGTGATGTATTGCAGGAATACTTGTTTGCCACTTAATTTTATTTTGGAAAATGAAGTAGCAGCCTTGCCTCTTTATTTCTGTTTTCTTTTATATGGTGATAAAATCTCTTTGACCTTCAGGTTCATGCTTTGCTTATATGCTTTAAAATCATACAGAAGGTGCCTGTACATCTTTTGTGACTCACTGGCTGAAACTTGGTTGAAGGAAATAGTAAAGTGTATATAAATATAACAATGCAGAATTTAGAATCCTTGTCCTTTTGAGATCACCTGTCACTAAATCATTGGAGGCTCATTTTCCGGACAATTTTTAGGAAAAAAAGGATGAAGTCTGGAGGAACGATGCTAGCTAGCAGGCAGGAGTCATTTACTAATAGTAAGTGTGCTCTTGAAAGTGTTGTTCCAGAAAGTACATCATTTTTCATTTCCTTATACAGAATTGGAATGTGGACAAATCTCTAGCACTTTCTTCAGGCTCATAAAGAAATTCTATTATTTGGAGTTGGAAGGGGGGAAAAAGAAAAAGATGGGGGAACAGTGGAAGAAACAGTCAACTTGTTTTCTCAAGTCAGGCTACAGTTTTGAAACCAGGCAACAGATCTCTATGGACCAAGGAGGGTTAGGTAGGAAGGGAGAGTTTCCTAACACTTTCAAGATATACTTGCCAGTATCATTACGTCTTGATTAGAAGCTTCAAATCTAGAAAGCACACAAGAATGAAGTGTAATAATAAAGACTAAGTAAGTTGACTTCCCACCCCATACACCATAAATCTTGAATTCATTGTCACAAGATGCAGGGGAAGTGAGAAAGAGAAATGCATCTGAAAGTAGGAGAAGATAAATTGGTGACGGACTGGTCTGCCCATCATCATTATGCTCACTGATTCCAATGCACCTTTTGGTTCAGGAGGTAATTAAATTGGTAACTGGATCGGGTAACTGATGCACCAGGACAAAAAAATGTTCTACGTATGCTATAATATTCCCAAAACTTTTGCTACTGACAACTTTTGGAGTCAGGATGCCAACTAATTGAAACTATGGCTGAAACCGATTAACCAGGTTTTTCGTCTCAGTTGATTTGTGGAAATGCTGTGTTTCTTGGCCAAATTGTTCATCTTATCTGCTCTCTTTATCTAAAAGATATGTAGCTATGCTGTCAGAAAGACTCCTGCAGTGATTTCTGGCAGCCAACACACATGAGCTAGAGTACTATGTATAAAAAAGGGCAGGTTGTACCATCCCTGTTACCTAGTAACTGTTGGCCCAAGAAAGTTGAAATACGTATATAAATCAATTCAAGTGATTCAGGGTCAGTATATTCTGAGCACGAATATTAAAGGAAACTGAACTTCTTTTTTTTTTTTTAAAGAAAAATGTACAGAGTACAATTCACAACTACTTAACTCATAGAATCATAGATGCATGTTACGAAGGAACCAAATCTCCTTTAGCTCCTAGTTCCCTGGGCCCAATTAAATCAATGACTTTCTCTGCAGAGAAAACAACCAAGCAATGAATCCACAATTCCCTCAGCCAACTGTTTCAGGATTTGGTTTTCAAACCAGAAAAAGGATGCTGAACTGTCCACTCCCCAGGTAAATTTCTTTTAATATTTCCTCACTGTAAGGTAAGAGCATTATACCAGTTTGGCATCTCTATTCACATACAGCATTCTCAGGGCTCAGCACGCAACACTTCCCACAGCCTGCAGCGCTCTAGCAAGAGATCCACATCTTACACTTCAAGTTTGTGTTTCCTAATAAAAACCTTATTAATAATTTAATCTTTTCTGATTATTCCCCAGCATTCTTTTAATAATGCAAACATAAAAGCCACTGTCTCACAGAGACATTTGAAATTAAATATATTTAGATTTTATCACTAGCATCATTGCAACTACTCTTACACATAATATGCATTACAGAAATTCAGAAAAATATGTGAAAGGATAAACAGGGACATACTTTAAGAGGTATTTAGGTACTTAATTTTTTTTTTTTTTTTT
>WBMW01000464.1:386318-424306 GCA_013396635.1 Penelope pileata
TTTTAATTTCCCAGCTCCTTGCTAAGGCCAATGTACAACAGAGCTCTTCATACTGGAAGAACAAGGCTACTAATTTGAAATGCATTTCAAAAATGTAGATGAAATAAAATTAGTATTACTGTCTGCCATTTGAGCATGTACCTGAATGGTCTGCTGCATCATTTGGGACTTGTGCAAAGCATTTGACACTGTTCCACACGGCATTCTTTTCTCCAAATTGGAGAGACATGGATTTCACAGATGGACCTCCTGGTGGATAAGGAATTGGCTGGATGGCCACACTCAGAGTTGTGGTCAAGGTGGAGACCAGTGACAAGTGGCATTCCTCAGGGGCTGGTATTGGGATTGGTGCCATTTAACATACTTGTTGGTAACACAGGCAGTGGGATTGAGTGCACCCTCAGCAAGTTTGCAGGTGACACCAAGTTGAGTGGTGTGGAGGGAAAAGATACCATTCCAGAGGGACCTAGATGGCAAGCTTGAGAGGTGGGCCCTGCAAATCTCATAAAGTTCAACAGGCCAAGTTCAAGGTCCTGCACCTGGGTTGGGGCAATTCCAAGCACAAATACACGCTGAGTGGAGAGTGGATTGAGAGCAGCCCTGTAGAGAAGGACTTAGGGGTACTTGTGGATTAAATATTCAACATGAGCCAGCAATGTGTGCTTGCAGCCCAGAAAACCAGCTGTATACTGGACTTCATCAGAAGAAGCATGGTCAGCAGGTCAAGGGAAGTGATAATCTTCCTCTGCTCTGCTCCTGTGAGACACAGTCATGAGGACTACGTTCAGCTTTGAGGCTCCCAGCACAAGAAGGACATGGACTTGTTGGAGGAAGTCCAGAAGAGGGCCATGAAAATGCTCACAGGGCTGGAGCACCTCTGCTATGAAGACAGGCTGAAAGAGTTGGGACTAGTCAGCCTGGAGAAGAAAAAGCTCCAGGGAGACCTCATTGCAGCCTTCCAGTACTTAAAAGGAGCTTATAAGAAACACGGAGAGATTTTACAAGAGCATGTAGTGATAGGACAAGNTGGGATTGGTGCCATTTAACATACTTGTTGGTAACACAGGCAGTGGGATTGAGTGCACCCTCAGCAAGTTTGCAGGTGACACCAAGTTGAGTGGTGTGGAGGGAAAAGATACCATTCCAGAGGGACCTAGATGGCAAGCTTGAGAGGTGGGCCCTGCAAATCTCATAAAGTTCAACAGGCCAAGTTCAAGGTCCTGCACCTGGGTTGGGGCAATTCCAAGCACAAATACACGCTGAGTGGAGAGTGGATTGAGAGCAGCCCTGTAGAGAAGGACTTAGGGGTACTTGTGGATTAAATATTCAACATGAGCCAGCAATGTGTGCTTGCAGCCCAGAAAACCAGCTGTATACTGGACTTCATCAGAAGAAGCATGGTCAGCAGGTCAAGGGAAGTGATAATCTTCCTCTGCTCTGCTCCTGTGAGACACAGTCATGAGGACTACGTTCAGCTTTGAGGCTCCCAGCACAAGAAGGACATGGACTTGTTGGAGGAAGTCCAGAAGAGGGCCATGAAAATGCTCACAGGGCTGGAGCACCTCTGCTATGAAGACAGGCTGAAAGAGTTGGGACTAGTCAGCCTGGAGAAGAAAAAGCTCCAGGGAGACCTCATTGCAGCCTTCCAGTACTTAAAAGGAGCTTATAAGAAACACGGAGAGATTTTACAAGAGCATGTAGTGATAGGACAAGGGATAAAGGCTTTAAACTGATAGAGAGTAGACTTATTTTAAATATAAGGAAGAAATTCTTTACTCTAGTGGGATGCAGCACTGCCTATAGCAGTGGAGTTAGAACTGGATGATCGTCAAGGTCTCTTCCAACCCCAAACTTTCTATGATTCATTATATGATTCTGTGATTTTTTCTGAAGTCCAAGGGGAATAGTCCACACTTTGCTCATCAATAGAAGTCTTCAAGAAAGGACAAGCACTGTAGATGGCAAGAAATTCAGATTGCCCCGTTATCTGATCTCTGATGTCCATAATTCTACACTATTCTGTAGAAACAAATCTTATTTTGGATATCATACTGGGATACACGGAGAAACAATGTAAAGTCCATTTTTGTCATTCAAGGAATTTTATATGAAGGACAGGCAGACAATTTATAATGATAGAGCACTGAGAAGAAATGGATGAATATGCAGAACTATTCTCAAGCAGGTATTTCATGCCACTGTAAGTCACTGAAGTTTTCAAAGCCTCAGTTGACATTTGATCTCCCATTTACAATTTGTCCTTGAAAATGGCCATTAAGGTATGTTATTGCAAAGGAAACAAGCATCAGAAATACTTTCTATGTCCTGCATGGAATGCTTCCCTCTTATCCATTGTTTTTGTTTCCCTACGGTGAAAAGAAATATGTCAACTTTCCAGAGGTGTTCCCCCAAGTATTTTTGATTTAATTCTTCACTGAAATATATCTCAATTTTGAAACAAAATATTTTTGTCAGCTATCTCATCACCAAGGTGGAAGACCAGTGAACAGCTCTGCCCTTTTGGCAGTAAATGGGTGTATTCATTTTCACTCAGCGAAATTAGTCAAAACACTGACAGAAGAGACATCAGCATACTGAGAATTTCCATTCCAACGAAATGGCATACCCAACAGGAAGATCTGAAATGTAGATTTTTTAAATCAAGATGTATCTTTTTGTCTTTGAGCATTTTTGCAACTTTGAGACTAACAGGAAAAAACTAACAAAAGTTTGACTGGAAAGGACTGTAGCAGTAAACAGAGGTTGATTTATTGATTACAAACCCTGGAACACACTATGTCTTCTAGTTTATTACATCTTGTTTCATCGTGTTAAAACTGTTCCTATGCTTTACAAGGTTTATGTTTGTATTGGGGAAAAAAATAGGCATATGCTTTTTTATTAAAACCTACTGAGAACTAGGGACTGCATATATCTTATTTTCCTGCTGCTTCAGGTTAAAAAAATCCTTGCAATATCAAGTACGCATCCATGACATGGAAACAGTATCAGCACTCTCTGAATAACATAGCATAATTACGTACATTATTTTGTCTGTGGGAGTTAGGAGAGGTGTCACAAATTGGAGGCTGAGGAAAAAAAGAAAAAAAAGAAAGCACATTAAGTAAAGAGAAAAAGAACTGGAAGAATCAAGGATGAAGAAAAGCCTAGCATGTGACATCTTGAAAGCTGTTTCCTAGAAAGGAAAAGAAGAATGAAAAAATGAGCCTTGGAATTTTGTTCCTTAACATTGTTTAGGCACAGGAAGGTGAACAAAATAGCAGCCAGATTGCTGTAGAAGGCACCAAGGTATAAGACAAAACCCTTTAAGTTACAGGCATAAATTATAAAACTTGCTTATAATGTTTTAGATGTTGATATAACTTTCAGATAACAAAGGGAAGAATGTTTAAGAACGGAGTCTTTTACTAGCGAAACAGTGAGGGTGCTTTGTGTTTGTACAAGTACACAGTGCAGTCCTAGCATTTCTCAAGAAGCACTTGCTTCTGGAGCACATTTTGTGTGCCCTCTCCTCAGTATCTGTGTAACCAAAAATAAGCAGTAGGTTAAAATTTGCATCTAAATGTCATGCCCTTTACTTCCACTAACCTTCCTTTGGCCTTCTATTTGGTATAATATGAAGATACATGGGAAGGTGCTTTTACTGACAGAATTCCTCTATTCTAATTGTCTGTACAACAACGGGCCACTATCTTGTTCATGGCAATAGTTTTATTTATTACACTGAAAGGAAGGGCAAAATAGGGTATCTTTTACTAATACTACTGCTTCACTGAGGACATGCTACATAAGCGAAAGAGGTTTCCAGGCAAATTAGGTAGCCATTAACAGCCTCTGCTCAACACAGAAACCCTTGAACTAGATTGTTTTCCAATATTCATGAATTCAGAAATTGGCTGGGGGGGAGGGAGGGCACTTTCCAGTCTAATCTGCTATATTACCAAAGCTGGAAGTTTGCACTGAATCTATTTTGCTTTGAATAAGATAAATTTTTTAAAGGCAAAGAATAATCTGAGTTAAAAACTGCAAGCTCTTCTGGTGACAGAAGATGTCACAATTCTGAAAAAACTGTCCCCATGGTGAATGACACTGGGACAGTTTTAGAGATCAGAACTGATGTATCACTTCACTTAATGCATTGAGTCTGCCCTTTGCTACTTACTTCACAGTGGCAACATCACATGCCTTCTCAGAAATGCAGAGATATTCTAAAATTTGCAACGTTTTTTGCAGAGGAAAGTAACTGTTCCTTTTTCATCAGTTCTACTGCACTAGTTTTCGTTTCTGCTAGAATCCCTGCCTTGTACAGCTAGACATACAAGATCTTGATCTTTTGCCTTAAACCCCACTATTCCTTCAAAGTAATAAAAACAAAGATAAAAGTGGCTGCAGACCTAGCACCATTTCACAAATGAGCTTATGTACCTGCCCATCAGGCTTCTCAATACCATCAGGATCAAACGATTTGCATAGGTGTTCTGGAAAATTCGTCCATCTAAGAGTTAAATAGCTACTTTAAGAAAGTTAGCTTCAGTTTTCATGACTCTCTTCCTCACTTGTTACAATTGTATAGATGTTCTCAGTAGATGATTATACAATATATACTTCAGCCATCCCACTGTTGCTTTTTCTCCCATTTTCAGTCAAGAAACTTCTAGCTGAAACTTTTACTTAACACTGATCTGTCTTTCAACTTGGGCAAGAGGCAAGATTTTCTGTCTTTTATCTTTAATTTCCACATCCTAGCTTTGCTCTTCTCAATTTGAACAGCCAGAACTTGAATGCAGAGACCCTGCTGTTTAACAGGTGCTGGTATAACCACCTATTCCAACAGGGTCACCTTATTGCACAGGGCCTCCTACACCATTCTCACCATTTGGCCACACAAATCTAGCTAGCTCACCCAACATCTTGCTATTTTCTGTCTTACCATAAGTGTTCTTTCGTCTGAAGGGTGCAACCAAGCTGGCAGGCTGGATAACAGAGAGGTTTATGAGTTTTATGTTACATCTGCTGGAAGACAGGCTATTTGCACCTTCATAGGTTTCTTGCATCACTGTCTAACTACTTGTTACTACTACTTCCACAACTGTGGAAGCTGTTTTCAGCTAGAAAGAAGGAAAACGGATCAATCACAATGGGGGACCCACCATTTACCTCTAGGCCTCCATGCTAATACCTGTGTTGGAGATCACAGCTCTGCATCAAACATGTAACAAGTCTGGAAATGAAGACCTGGGGCTGATTCTCAATCAGAGCTAGTGATTATTTCACATTTTCCCTTCTTTCAGTACAAGCTTTGTCATTTTAAGTTGTGTTTCTGTTCTGTAAGCTTCTGATACCTCTCGCAGCCTGGCAGGCAAAAGGTTTCTTACATCAGAGATACCTTCTTATTACTAAATCTGACAGCCTATTTTCCATGTGTAAACATGTCAATACCATTTTCATGAAATTCAATTTTTTTTTTTTCTTTTTCCCCAAAAACACAGAGCATCAGACTATCTGCTCTGATGTCTATGGGAGGTCTGCCAAGGACGAGGCTGATGAAATACAGCCTGAGACAAGCTCCATCTGTCCCATTTAGGCAATCCACGGGGTCAGGTCTCTGCAGTTAAAGTAATAACTGCAAGATGGTTTTCTAAGCAGACACCAAGAGAGAACTACTGCTCATATTGATTAAAATAAACAAAACCAGAGGGAGGTTGTATTCATTGTACATTTGAGCTAGATTACTGATTTTAGATAGTGGCTTTCTATTTAAGACCAACACAGCAACCCAGAGAAATAAAGAACAAACAGCATAATTCCCTTCTCCAGAAGGCAGACTCTCACTGATGTTGATTTCTTCAGAAAAATCTCTCTCAAGAAAGTCTACACATATGTCCGGCTCCCTGAGCATCGCATAGCTAGTATGAAGCCAAAAAGGCAGAAGTGAGAAGAGATGGGAAGGTCAGTCCTACCCGACCTCTGCACACTTGTGTCCTTCCCAAGTGCAAGTCAGCACACTTGGGAAGGTCAGGAGGGCTGTGATGTGACATTTGGCAATGATTTCATGCCAAAATGTTAAGCTAACACTGTGCAAAATCAGAGCATGTCTGAATGAAGTTCTGGGACGAGTTGCCTGGGTACAGAAAAGAGAGGGAAGAGGAAACAGAGAGATCTGACTGCTTTTGGAGAACTTTATGGCAGAAAGGGGATGATGGCATGATAACAGTCTCATGGGTAACAGGCAGAGGGTAACACTCAAATACAAGTACAGAAAGTCACTTCAGAACTATACTCTAGGGTGCTGGCACTGTCCTCTGAAAAGTGGAATTCCAAAGTGATGGTCTTCAGTCTCCTTCAGACATTACTAGCACATGGACTGGTGGAAGGTAAAACTGGTGCAAGAGGTACAAGACGTCTGTGTCCTATGCTTCTGCACGAAAAATGTCAATAGTCTTTCACTTTACTCTATGGCCATCATCTACACTCAATTATGCTATGTGGATTTATTTCACTGTGGATTTATTCAATTCACTTACCTTCTGCAAAAGAGACCAACTCAGGACAGAACTGCTCTTATATCCCAACAACTACAGCAAAATAAAAGGAGAACACATCTAAGCACTATGCAAAAAAAAAAAAACCCACCCCTATCGAAATCAAATATAACACACTCAAGAACAGCAACCGACTAAGATAGAGATGATCACTCTGCAAACATGAAAATACCAGGCTTGTGAACAACCTTGACAGTAATGCACTCCACAAGGATACCACCCAACAACTCAGCGTTTTAGTTTATGTATCACAGTATCACAGAATGGCTTCGGTTGGAAGGGACCTTAAAAACCACCCAGTTCGAACCTCCTGCCACATGCAGAGCTGCCACGCACCAGATCAGGCTGCCCAGGGCCCCATCCAACCTGGCCTTGAGCACCTCCAGGGATGAGGCATCCACAACCAGCTAGAGTTCTGGTTTGGCACTAGTCTGTCCTCTCCAGAGTCTAAACTTGTTCTCAGAAAAAGCTTTACAACAGTCGACTTTAAAATTTCACTGGCTGCCTTGAATACTTTTAGCAAGATGAAGGCACTTCTAGACACCTTCTCATCTGTGGTAACCTCCAAAATATCAAGGGGACACCAAGAGCACCAAAAGGGCTCACAGCATTAGCAATAGCACAATGAGAACTGCTACAAGGTCAGGAGATCTATGACCAGGGTATATCACCACTAAATAGTACTTGAGCAGAAACATACTTTCCAGTTCACTAATTTGTGCTACAAATTTAACAAAAACAAAAATTTCCTCAGGCTGTCTATGGAATACTGTAACGCTAATATCTATGTTTATCACTCTATGGCTGAATTAATACAACAGCGTATCTATAAATAATTGAATACAGAAAACCTGCAAGCTAACAGAATTTCTTCTACAACACCAGCAACCAACTTTGCATTCTCAAGAGCCATAATGTATAAGAAAGGTTGAGAGCTGAGGTTGTTTGGCCTGGAGAAGAGTAGACTCTGGGGAGACCTCATTGCAGCCTTTCAATATTTAAAGGGGGCTTATAAGAAACATGTAGAGAGACTTTTTACAAGAGCATATAGTGATAGGACAAGGGGTAATAGCTTTAAGCTGAAAGAGTGTAGATTTACATTAGATACAAAGAAAAAATTCTTAACTCAGAGGGTAGTGAGGCACTGGAACAGGTCACCCAGCGAAGTTGTGGATACCTCTTCCCTGGAAGTGTTCAAGGCCAGGTTGCTTAAGGGCTTTGGGCAATGTGATCTGGTGAAAGATGTGCCAGGCCGCAATAGGGGGGTTGGACTACATAATCTTTAAAGGTCCCTTCCAACCTACATGATTATGTGATTCTATAGCCAAACTCTTTGATATTATTGTATCTGCCCTGAGGAAATCCCTCATGACATCCAAATTGCCAACTTATATATGCCCACAAATGCGTAAAGAACACTGCATAATTACAGATTCCCACGAATACCAGGTTTTATAAGGTAAAAAGAAAATCAGTTAACACTGTATAGCACAGATGTAACTTGTCTGTATTGGAAATTTCAGAGAAAGTCATTAAACAATCAAAATATGTGTTGAAAGAAAATTCTATCTTAGAAGAAATTTCTTCAAAACCTTTTCTGATGACTTTCAAATATCCCTTACCTCACCAAACTCATCCCCAGAGGAAATGTTCTCACAAAACAAGAATGGCTAAACCAGACCACATCAATACAACAAAAGCAAATCACACCAACATAGCTCCACAGACATTAAAATCGCTAGATTATCCTAGTGCTATTAAAATCTCTGGTTATCCTAAAGTTCTTTTCCAGCAACTATATGCCCTTCTGGAAATGATATGGGCAAAACTAGCCAAACACTACTTACCAATGAGTTCCTCCAAACGGTCTATATAAAGGAACTTTGTATCTAGCCTCCCAGTCCTCAGCCTCAAGTGGCCATACAAGATTATATCATTGTTTAACTGTAAACTAAAATTCATAACCACTGAATACTACATATCCAAGACTGAACAGAGACATGGATTTTACACCTCATTATGTTTTTCCTGCTACCCTCTTATACACGGTGACTGCCACCTACTGCCTTTTAAAGATTTTTTTTCCAGCTCAACAGGCACAACATCCTGTTCTCTCCAGCAGTCTGATATAGCCATATAATTACTGAGAACAATTGTGTCTGAGCTGCTTTTTTATCTGGCTTATACTGCTTCTTGTCAGGACCTGATGAAGGAACTCAAGAGTCTTGAAACTTGTTCACTTCCAGCTGTGCTACTAAGACCAACTCAATTTTTCCTCCCTTTATTAGCTCTGGCAAAAACTGAGCACTGTATCTGTTAGAACGCTAACAAACCTGGAGAATCCAACATGTCACAGTACATACTAACAGCTTATCTCAAGGCCAACACAGCTGTACAGGTGTATTCTACATGAGGCATTGGGACGAAAACAGGTAAAAACAGCATAATCAGCCGTCATTTTTACAGACATTTTCTGATTATATTGCTTGTACACTTTGTTGTACATTTTTGTAAATATCTATTCAGTCTGGCATTGCCCATACGGTTCCTTGTAGAAAGACGGGTAAACAAGGACCTTCTTGGACACAGTCATAGGCTGGATACTGAGCTAGAAGGGTGTTTGTTCTGATTCTGTCAAGCTGCTTTCTGTTCTTCCAAATTCATATATGCCAACAGTTGGATGCAGAGGAGGGATGAATTTCAGAACCATTGGCCTCCCTTGTCCTACTGTAAGCTCCTCCTCCTGACTTTTTGAAAAGGGAGTGGAAGAACATGTTTTCTCAGATTACAACCACAGCATTCTTGCATGGAAGAGGAATACCACAGCTTTGTTCCAGAAGATAAACAGAACAAAGGCAGAACACAAATTGATTGTACATTAAAATGGTGAGTTGTGAGCTATTATTATTTAGGTGCTGTCATCTTTAATTAAATTTTAGACAAAATGTCCCTAGCGAACAATCTATTTGCCAAGTTTTGTTCAGCTGTATTCTAATGGAAGAACAGATTCTAATTCAGAATCAAAGTGGAGGTACTGAAACAGATTTTGTGAAATGTAATTTAGTTTAATTGATTTGCTTTACAATGTTCCTCTAATATCACTCACTAATCAAATCACTGAGTAGTTTCCATATTTTGAAATGTTAGATCATGGATGTGCCAAGTCTCTGCCACTTTAATAAGTAAGATATGAAAAACATGCGAATGAGATGTTAAATTATCTACTGACATGTATTTCGTACAGCTTTCGTCTCTCAGTAAAATTTGCTTTAGGTTAAATAAAGCTACCCAAGACTCAAGTTTGGAAGGAAAGAAGACTTCTTGTCTGGGAGCTTTGAAAATCAACTTTTTAAGCTTCCTTTTCTATTCCATCTAAAATAATAAGTCATTTTCTACTTTTGTGCACTATAGACACAAGTTGGCTACCTAGCAATGCCCTCTGAATGGAGTCAGCACCCAAACCCATTCCTTAGGGAGGTGCAGCTTGGGATGCAGTGACCATGAGATGGTGGAGTTCAAGATCCTGAGTGGAAGAAGCAAAGTAATAAGTAGAGTTGCTACCCTGGACTTCAGGAAAACCAACTTTTACTTCTTCCAGGATCTACTTGGAAGTAGCCCATGGCTAGAATGTTAGAAGGTAAGGAGGCCCATGAGAGCTCGTCAACATTTAGAATCATAGAATCGTTCAGGTTGGAAGGGACCTTAGAGATCACCTTGTTCCAACCCCCCTGCCATGGGCAAGGACACCTCCCACTAGACCAGGTTGCCCAAAGCCCCATCCAGCCTGGCCTTGAACAATTCCAGGGAGGGGGCATCCAGAACTTCTCTGGGCAACCTGTACCAGTGTCTCACCACCCTCACCGTGAAGAATTTCCTCCTTATATCTAGTCTAAATCTACCCTCTTTCAGTTTATAATGGTTACCCCTTGTTCTGCACTTCTTTCAAGCTCAGGATTGGTGCATCCCTAAGAGTAAGAAATCAGCGAAAGGTAGCAGGAGACCTGGGAAGACTGGGGAAAATGTGAGTCCCCTACTAAATGAGGGGGGTGTCCAGGTAACCAGGGGATGCTGAGAAGGCGGAGACACTGAACGCCTTCTTTGTTCTGGTCTTTACTACAAAGACTGCCCCTCAGGAATCCTGGACCCTGGAGGTCGGAGAGTATGGAGAATGGAAGGCTTCCCTTTGGTTGAGGAGGAGATGGTGCAAGTGTGTCTAGGCAAAATCAATGCACACAAATCCATGGGCCCCGATGGGATGCATCCATGTGTGCTAAGAGAGCTGGCAGAGGTGATTGCCAAACTGCACTCTATCATCTTTGAAAGGACTTGGAGAATGGGAGAGGTGCCTGAAGACTGGAGGACAGCCAGTGTCACTCCAGTCTTCAAAAAGGGGAAGAAGGAAGATCTGGGAAACTACAGGCCAGTCAGCCTCACCTCTGTCCCTAGAAAGGTTACAGAACAGCTTGTTCTGGATGCCATCTCCAAGCAATTGGAAGAGAAGGTTATCAGGAGTAGTCAGCATGGATTCACCAAGGGGAAATCGTGCTTGACCAACCTGGTAGCCTTCTATGATGTCATCACTGGCTGGGTAGATGGGGTGGAGAGCAGTGGATGTTGTCTACCTTGACTTCAGCAAGGCATTTGATACTGTCACCCACAGCATCCTTACAATGAAGACTAGAAAATGTGGGATAGATGAGTGGACGGTGAGGTGAACTGAGAACTGGCTGAGCTCAGAGGGTTGTGATCAGTGGTGCAGAGTCCGGCTGGAGGCCTGTAACTAGTAGTGTTCCCAGGGGTTCAGTGCTGGGTCCAGTCTTGTTCAACATCTTCACCAATGAGCTGGACGAAGGGATAGTGTCCACCCTCAGCAAGATTGCTGATGACCCAAAGCTGGGAGGAGTGACTGATGCCAGAAAGCTGTGCTGCCATTCAGTGAGACCTGGACAGGCTGGAAAGTTGGGCAGAGAGGAGCCAGATGAGGTTTAACAAGAGCAAGTGTAGAGTCCTGCACCTGGGGAGAAATAACTGCACGCATCAGTACAGGTTGGGGGCTGACCTGCTGGAGAAGGACCTCCTGGTGAAGGGTCCTGGTGGACAGCAGGCTGGCCATGAGCCAGCAGTGTGCTCTGGTGGCCAAGAAGGCCAATGGTGTCCTGGGATGCATTAAAAAGACCGTGGCCAGCAGGGCCAGGGAGGTGATCCTCCCCCTCTGCCCTGCCCTGGTGCTGCCTCACCTGGATTACTGTGTCCAGCTCTGGGCTCCCAAAGTCAAGAAAGACAGGGAAATTCTAGAGAGAGTCCAGTGGAAGGCCACAAAGGTGATGAGGGGTCTGGAGCATCTCCCATATGAGGAGAGGACTGGGTCTGTTCAGCCTTGAGAAGAGAAGACTGAGAGGAGATCTTATCAATGTCTACAAACACCTTAAGTGCAGGAGGCAAAGGGACAAGGCCAGACTCTTTTCAGTGGTGTGTGGTGATAGGACAAGGGGAAATAGCCACAAACTGTGTAAGAACTTCTTCACAGTGTGGGTGATAGAGCACTGGAACAGGCTGCCCAGGGAGGTTGTGGAGTCTCCTTCTCGGGAGATATTCAAGACCCATCTGGATGCCCACCTGTGCAACCTGCTGTAAGGAGCCTGCTTTGGCAGGGGGGTTGGACTCAATGATCTCTAGAGGTCCCTTCCAACCCCTAGAATTCTGTGATTCTGTGCAGCCAGGCTGGATGAAACCTTTGGTGAGGTGTAAGGATATACTGGAGAAAGTTGATCAATTGTAGTATTGCCACCACCATCTCTTTGGTCTTCTTTTCTCTCACACAGTAACACAAGTTTAACAATTCTCAACTTGTATTTGGCTTGTAAGTTTGATACTTCTGTTTGCTTCTGTTGAAAATAGGCTTAGGTGCCCTCAATCTTTTCTGCTTTATTCAAACATGTTAATTAGCCCTGTGAGGAATGCTGCCTCGGTGTCAAACCTCATCTTGCTCAGGTTCTTTGATCTTCATGGCCACCACACCGCCATACTAACTCTCCAGAGCTTTTTTGCCACACCATAGTTATCTTAATGCTTAATGACATGAGCAAGCACTAGAAACGCATCTAGCCCTGAATGAGCTACAGAGACTATGCTACAGCTCTGTGAAAGAAAGCGTATAGAAACCTGAACTCTGTGTACTTCATTTTAGCCTGGGACTGAAGTGAGACCTATTGTACCTTTGAATTATGTGCTAGGGGTTTGGGAGCAAGAAAGCCAGCTCTGCTAGGTCAGTTCAAATATACTCACAACTCATAAAGAAAGCACAGTGCAATTGAACACAAGTTATAGCTTTTCCTTCATGACTGCCTACTTTAGTCTTGGAAAAATAGATGGTAATCAGAATATGTTTGTTCAAAGCTGTTTAGGCTACAGAAAACACTAACACATACGACCTGCTTAAGCAATTTGCTTTCCAGAGAGTTATGCATTCAAAAAGAGGAAGGGAGTATTTATCTGTTAGGTTTATAATTAGGATTCCATGATCGCAGACCCAATGTGACTCCAAATTATTCACACCAGTTTTGTTTATTCATGTTGCAGGAATGTTAACAAAGCAGTTTCACAGATCTACTTTATCATTTAAGCCCTCTTTACTTGTACTTGATTTGTGTTTAAATTATTATCCATAAAAGGATCTGTCATTAACCTCAAATAAGTGTTAAACAAATGTTTGGTATTACAAGTGAACGATCTTCATCTAAGAGTAAAGACATCCAGACATGCTATTTTATTTTGTAAATAACGTTTGGTCAGGTCTTATCAAACTAGAGTGACCTCTCAATACTTAAACAGATCAGAAGGAAGGAATTAAGATAAAATTAGCATAAAGTTCTGGTTTAATCCAACCTCCATATCACAAAATGGCATCCCAACTGAAGAATTACCAAGTTGTTTGGTATGCTGTCAAAAAGTGCAATAAAATACATCTTCTAAATTGTGCAGGTCTGCAAGACAGGTTTCATGATCTCAGCAAGGGAAAAGCAGGATCAAAGAATTTAAGATAAGTGCGTCTTCTCACATCCATAGGTGCGAGAAGCAAGGACAGAGTGTTCCTCCTGGGGAGCTCACAACCTGGAGTCAGGATGAGATCAATACCGGATAAAAAGAGAAACTGCTAAATAAACAGTTGGGGGACCATCGCCATAGGGAGTGATCACTTGTGACCGAGAGGCACATCTAACCAAGCTGCCTGAGGTAGTCTGAATCAAATTCCTTTCCTGAATCACTCACTTAAGGACACAACCAGAGTTTTGATCTACTTATGGGAAAGGAGCAACATTTTTCTGTTCTCCTCTCCTCCCTTTCTCTCCCCTCATCCCCCCTCCTTCTCTCTTCTCCTTCTCCACTCACGGGTATGTGGGATGGAGCAAAGTTATTGTCTCAGGCCAAAAGGAATATTCTCATTGGAAAATGTTTAATCTCTACAAGAGACCAAACTTCCCTTCTGATATAGTTAGGTGGGTTCTAAATTAGGTAAAGAATCCCATTCAGCATCAGAAGTGAATCACATGATTCCCATTACTACCTGCCTCTGTAGGGAAATTTGTCTCTTCTTACTTTTACTTTTGACCACTTCCTATAAAAAACACCCACCACGCCATGTCATTTGTTTCAACACCCACTGGACTGTAAAAAGCTGGCAGCTAGGTAATCCTCCCATGCACAGTGAGGCAAAGCACAAGCAGTCTCCCTAGCTGCGGTAGATTTACTCCACTGGCTGTAAAGACCAGCTAAGTCCTGAACCATTCATACAGTACAGCACAAGAATGTCTCAATGGCACTTTTCTACCTGTACACTGGACTTCACAGTTATTGGTAAAAAGGACTCCTCTCCATATAACACATGGGCTTCAAGGCTTTCACAAACAGGTTTGTCCTTATACTGAAGCCAAGAGGAATGAATTCAGATCTCAAGCCACAGAGAATGAAGGCTTGACGCCTTTTATCTTCTCCCATCTAAAGAAAATGTGTGTGGTATGCAGTAGCTGTGCTAGCAATAAGTGTTAGAGTGCAACACAGCACTGACAAAGCACAAAGCACCAGCATGGGGACTCAGCAGTATGAGGAACCCAAAGAGACACCCATCAGATCTGATGTTGTAGACACCTGAAATGTACCCAGTCCTGCTCTGGGCAATCAGCTCCAGCAGCACACAGACAGAAAGTTGTCATCAGCTAACACACAAAGTACCAAGAGAATTTCCATCCTTATGTTACTCTTGAAGGAAGATGACAGGAGGGGCAAGATCTGAAATGGAACGGTGTGGGTGCAGTAACCCTAGTCATACTGCTGGCCTAGCTACTTTTCATTCTAAAGGTGAAGAAGAACACTTTCTGAACTAGTCATAGGAACTAATGAATGAGCTCACAAGATAGATTTTTCCTTCTTTCAGTACCTTGAGAAAACCCTAGAAAGCACCATCACTCTTCAGAACAAAAACTTTCTCTCCAAGGTGGCTCCACAACACTAAAACAAAAAAAAAAAGGAAAACAAACAAAAACCCCTAGGCAGCTGAAAGACTATGGCAGAAAGTTATATACATTTCGAAGATCTCTCTGCTACTAGTTCCATCTCTCAGTTTTCTTTTCTAGAGGCATCAGCTTCTTTCCAGATGCAGGAAACAGTCATGGACATCTTGTAGTTAGGACAGCACAACAGTGCTGCTCTGGTCACCAGCCAGGTACTGTGGTGTTCTGTTCACACCATGCCAATCCTTTTGTCACTTATTAAAATTCAGTGTTATCTCCACTCTAAAACATTGAGACCATCTGCCTACACATGACACTGACAGCTATTATGTGGCACTTGCAGCTGTATCTCAGATACCAATTACTATACTGCTGGGCAGCTAGAAGAAAATCATTCTTTCCATCAATCATGCAAACCTCTCCTCCCCTATTCAACTCCCATTCATTTAGGTAAATGACAATTTTTTGGATACATTGATTAAAAAAAAAAAAAAATCTGATTAATGGAGCTCAAATCACCAGTAGCAATAAAAACACTAGCCTTACAAAGATGCAGAGGTTCACTTAAGACGCAGGATGAGGACCCTCAACTAACTCCAGTTGAACCCAGAACTCTTTGATTGATGTGTGCTGAAAGATGCAACTCTTCCCTGAAATGATTATAACTTACATAGGCTAGAAGAAGAAGAAAATCTCCTGGGCTCCATTTGGCAGCATTGAACAGAAGTGTAGTGCTTTAGAGAGATGAATCACAATTGTATGAATCTGTGGAGGACAACAGCAATGAGTCTAGCTCAGACCAGTCATACTGCTGAAGTGAAACCCGTGCCCTCCTGCCAGCTCTGTTCTGAATGATCCCACTGATGAGCTGTACTTGCAGTATTGAGGATTTTACACTTTGAGTGTAGACTGAGTGCAACATTTTTTCATCATAAAACCCTAAAAAGGGTTTTATCCACTGAATAGTCCACCTTTCAGATCCATATCTCTATAATTTAGAGATGGGGATGTGGTGTGGGATTGCATAAAAGGCCTTGCAGAAGCCCAGGTAGACAACATGGGGATTGGAACTAGATGATCTTTGAGGTTCCTTCTGATCCAAGCCATTCTATGATTCTGTGACATCAGTTGCCCTTCCTTTGTCCACCAATGCCATCACTCTGTCATAGAAGGCCACCAGATTGGTCAGGCCCTTGGTGAAACCATGCTGGCTGTCTGAGATCACCTCCTTGTCTTGCACGTGCCTTAACATCGATTCCAGCAGGATCTGCTCCACGATCTTCCCAGGCATGGAGGTTAGGCTCATTGGTCTGTAGTTCCCAGGGTCTTCCTTTCTCCCTTTCTTAAAAATGGAGTGATCTTTCCCTTTTTCCAGTCACCGGAGACTTCTTCTGACAACCACGAATTTTCAAATATGACAGAGAGTGGTTTGGCAACCACATTGGCCAGTTCCCTCAGAACCCTGGGACGTATGTCATCCAGCCCCCTAGGTTTGTACACATTCAGCCTCATGAGGCAGTCTTGGACTTGCTCTGCTCTTACAGCAGGAGGGACTTAGTTCCCCAGACTCCTGCCTAGAGGTTCAAGGACATGAGAGGCATGGGAAGCCTGACTGCCAGTGAAGACTGAGGCAAAAAACTTGTTGAGTACCTCAGCCTTCTCCATGTCTGTTGAAGCCAGTTCTTCCTTCTCATTTATCAGAGGGTGTACAATCTCCTATACTCACACAGAAACAGCTGTAGGCTTTGGGACTCCAGGATGAGGACCCGGCAGCCACAAGCACAGCCACTACAATGCATTGCTGCAGGATTCATTGCCTTGTCTGTATATGACCTTTCCTACCCATAGATGAAGCATCACGTCTCATGGTCTGCTACTGCAGGACAGATGGCAAATGACTGTAATTGTGATTTCTACAGATACCTAGTGCTTTCTTACTCAGAAATACTTTTTCCTTGCCAAGCAGAGATGTTTGAGATTAGCTTCCCTTGCAGCTTTTCATCATCTGTTCCATATTTTAGAAACAGCCATATCTCACCAGTAATCCCTGGGAGCCTTAGAGCAGGGGCTGTGCTGCGAGGTTGCAATCATGCAGGAGAGAAGCAAGGTAGAACAAGGCCGAAGTTCACACAAGTAGCAGTCACTACATCATGATAAAGTGGTCTGAAATTGAACTTTGTGCCTCCCAATAATTTCATCCATTCCTTTCTATTTCACAGTCAGATCAGACTTCACCTATCATTCTCCTGTGCAGTTTTCTTTCATTTTCCCCCTTTCAGCGACAAAATACCAAACAATATATGAGCCTTGGATAAAGTTATTTTCTTCCTCAGTTTCCATTTTTAAGTGTTATTCCAGGGCTAACTGTTAAAAAAAGTGTGACATTAGCAGCAAGAGGTTGGCAAATTAGTCTTTTTCACCATTCTTTGGCTACACACACACATTGGAGGGTGGGCAGGGAGCACTGCAGAGGCTTGTTACTCCAGGACCACAGGACAGAATGATCTCTGGCTCTCACCAAGATCTTCTCTGCGTGTTTGGCTGATGCCCTGTCCAGATGGTGATGCCTGAATGTAGCTAAGTCATTTCTTGCAGAGACTCAAGATCCATCAACAACAGAAATAACTTTAGCACTGGGTTAAGAAGAACAATTTGATTTTGTACTGTAGGGTACCAATGACCACAGAATCACTCACAACTGAAAGCTCTCACTTGCTTTATCTCAGTCTGGACAGTTCAGGTGCCTTGTCCCCTAAGGTGCATAACGGATGGAAACTGACTTTCTGCTGGGAGGACACATTCCCTCCCTGCTTCAGCTCCAGAGAGCTTGCAAGCACAATCAAAGTGTATGTGTAGCACTAGAAAAGGTTGCTTTATGGCACAGTCAGTGAACTCCAGAATCACCACAGGCCATGCTGCCATCCAGACGGACATGAGCAGGCCCTATGAGTCATGATGCCACCTCAACTATGAGAAGAGACAATCTGTGCCAAATCTTAACACAGAGCTCTCTAGGTTGGCTCAGCTCTGCTGCCATCTCCACCTGTCCCCACAGCACAAGAAAAGCTGCCCAGGAGCAGCTGATTTTCCACTGTTGATAGACTAACAATGCTGGCACCACATACATGTGGTATTGGTGGCTCTCTATTACTAATCAGCTTATTAGAATGATGTGTTCAGAGGGCAAATCTGCAAACATCTAAACAACAGAGTGAACAGTTCCACCAGGCAGGGTTTCCAGTTGTTTATGCTCTACTCTATTAAAATGCTTATTCTACCCTCATCACAGTCCGCCTTGGCATTTTCCAGTTGATCATTTAATGGATGATTTGCCATGTCTGGAAGGTAAAGTTGGCAGCGTACAGGCTAAAAAGCATTGACTACATAAACCAAAACTATTTTCTAGATTTATTCAAGGGAATAATCCTAGTAATTTGCAAAACTTCCAAGCATAACTAGCACTCATCCCATACATAAGGCACCTTGTAACTGTCCTGAAAATGCAGCAGCATAAAGAAACCTTAAGGTAATATTATTCATGTGTATTATGCTCTTAACATATCCTAGCAAAACTTTGCTAATACATATGTATATATAAGATCGATTGTTATTTTCTGAGTTCTGTAAAACATTGGTAAATAGGCATTACTATTTCCCAGTCACCACAAAGCTGCAAACATGTAACATAAAGATAATACATAGTATTTGAAATATCTTGAATATCTTAAGCAAAATGCACTCAACAACAAATCCAGTGTTCTTCATACAATACCATTTGTCGCTGTTACATATGTTTAAAGAGGAAGTACAAGTGTTAGGTGAAACTTTATACCCTAGCTTTAAAGTGTAACTAGAAGAGATACAGTCCCTTCTTATCTTCTTTCTAACACTGTGTAAACTAGACACTTCAAAGCCTGAGGAAAATCACACCATCACTGTTCTTTCAAATACTTAATGTACTTTCAGCCACTAATCAGTAGAAGGTCTCCACCATTGGTAGAATCATAGCCCTAGGTAGTTGGTCTCCTCATCTGCAAATAAAAAGTGATCTGCTTATTCATCCCATGTAATAAAGGCATTACAATCCATATATAAAATAGCTTTTTCCTACATCTCTATAAAAGTCTGAGTTAGCAAGAAATTGTTGTTTTATTCTTGCCCTTTACTACAGTCCTCATTGTCTTCATGATCTAGGCATGCTCTATCAAGAGTTAAGTTATTTAGACACAAAGACACTTGTCATTGAAGAAGAAAGAAGTACCTAGACACCTGCTGGAAGTTTTCATGACTTCGAACCCTGATCTCACTCAGCTTCAGTCTCCATGCTTGAGGGCTTGGCACAAGACACTTTGACACAACTGTTTTAAAGGCTGGCACTACAGCTAACAGTTGGAGAAGTTCTCTTCCCACTTCATATGGTTGAGTTTCCATAAAATGGACAACTGTCCAGTACTGAACAGAACTAAAGTTCATATCTCCATTATCTCCCCAAGAATCCATGCAGAGATGGAAAACTACACCCTGATGCATTTCACCCCCCTCCTAAAATGGCTGCCAGTGGAATAAGCTACAAAATATAGTACCCGTCTTGCTCAGGAAGCTATTTTTCAAAGCATTTAAAAAATTGATCAAATCTTGGCCTTATTCTACAAAGACTAAGGAACTACATAAGTCAAAAAAATTGCTTTTCATTCCCTTGTTGGTATGTAACCACTAGTGCTCCAAAGTGATTTCCAGATTTTTTTTTTTTTTTTTTTTTTTTTTTTTACTGCTTGAAGAATAAAGAAGTCATTTTTTTTGGTGCTTTCTAGGATCACATGCTAATGCAGCATTAAATATTGAACTGCAGGGACTGTTTCTCGGTTAAAAGCAACATATCTGTTTAGTACTCCAAACAGCATAAATAGACAACAAAGATGGATTCAGCATTAATTTGGTGAAGGGCTTTGCACTGTGTGCTGTATTAAACAATGGTAGTTTCATTTTATTCTTCACCTTAGGCTAAATTCCAACCCTAGATTAATATTATTTGGTAAAATAATGCAATTTCATAAGACATTTTGTGCAGCCACAGAAAATATTTGATGACTACCATGTAAGCAGAATAAATCTCTGAAATCATAAAACAAATGGCCTGTTGCCCTTGCTGAAATAGCTACAAATATTTTTTTTTAGAAATCCAAACATCAAGCAAAACTTGAGACAGAAATTCGTATTTTATAAAGAACACCTGTTCCTTTATATAAGCTAAAAAACATCAGGGAACCGAGTACGGCTGGTAACATGCATACTTATCTAACTGTATTCTGTATTCTAAATTTATAAAGAAGATAACAAGAGATTTTGCTGGGTATTGCTGCTTCTTTGCCATTATAATGGTGGGAAGTAAATTCCTTCCTTGACAAGGTAACCACCCTCATGAATAAGGAGGAAAGCAGAAGAGATGAATTATTTAGTCTTCTGTACAGCTTTTGGTTCTGTCCCACATGACATTCTCATAAGTAAACTAAAGAAACATGCTTTACATATAAATACTGTCAGGCAGGTGTGCAAGACATTGAAAAATCACTTTGAGATTGGGTACAAGACTGTAAGTCTTTTGCTCTCAGACTGGATAGATATCAGAAGGCTCTACCCTCGGCTTTATTTATTATTTTCATTGTAAATGGGACAGAGATAACATTACTTATATTTTATGAAGACATCAAACTGAGAGAAGCTACAAATTATTCAGAAGATAGGTTCAAAATTCTGAAGGACTGTGAGGGATTCTTCCAAATCATATCAGTAACATGAGACCAAAGAGTATTTCCAAAGCATTATTGGCAGTATAAAAGCTTGGGGATTTTTTTCCAAGTTGCCTGAGAGAAAGAGAAGAGAAACATTCCCCATTCCTTACCTTTCTACAGGCATCGACTTATGACTACTGTTGGAGGTAAGATACTAGGCTAGACCTCTGGTCCGAGCCCACCTGGTCACTATCAAGTTATGCTGGTCTTCTGGCCTATTGAAGGAACATCAGACTGTTTTCCCAGATGTGGTAAGTATGCACATTCTGGGTACCAGCTCTTGATTTTGTGCTCCCTGAGCATAAGGCATGTAGCAGCGCAATTAGGCAGGGTCATACACAACTGTTGGGGAAACAAGAAAGGGAAACTCCTGTCTTTATACATTGAAGAATCCACACTTTCTTAATAACTCTTAAAGGCAGATTACACCTGCTATAGCCTGAAACTGAGTAGAAGAAAACAACCTACAGAAAGAGGAACCTGAGCTTTGAAGCTTTTTCCTGGCATAAATCCAGGGTTGGATACAACAAGCACAAAGCTTGTACCAATATTGTAAGTACTCAGTCCTGTATTTCATACACCTAGCAAGGGACAGAAAACAGAAAACTCTGAAACCATGCCAGGAGAGAGAACCATAAAAAAGGGTGTAAAATGACTACTATGTCACATTCATCTATCTGGTAAAAGCAAGAAAAATCAATTCCCCCTCTAGGTTATGTAATTTGGCAATAAGTATTAGAATTAGCTTCTCTCGAAGGTTTTGTTATTCACCTTTAAAAACAGCATAGTAAGTCCACGATGTCCACTGCTAACTTTGCTACCAGAGCTAATACAGCTTTCAGATTTACCAGAGCATCCTTCCCCAAACAGCCTGCTCTGTACTCCTAGAATAACAACACACCCCTGAAGTGCCCTGTCATTTGCTCTAAGACTGTCCCACATCTCTCTTTTTGGCTTTTGTTTCTTTCTTTTCCCCTCCAGAACTGAGACAGCCTCTGCTTCCTTGATTTATCTTGTAATCTAACAATAGTAGCCTCGGATTATCAAACCAACACGAGAATTAACATTGACTTGTCTGAAACATGCCTTGATTTGTTGTATTTATGCAAACATACGTATTTCAAGGAGGGATTGTAACATGGGCCAAGCAAGAAAAAAGGCAAATTGTAAGCATATTGAGGTTATTAGCTTTTCCCTTTCTGAAAGAGAAAATTTTCTACAGGAACTCTGCCCACTAGCACCTTGGGACACAGCTAGAAATTGCAGCCCTGCAATTTCCACCACCCTGGCCTTACTGATAGCCATACCCATACAGACACAAGGAAGGATGGAAATAGAAAGAGCTATCTCAGAGCTAGATTCAGACTGAACAGAGGGGACTGTTTGCAGCACTGCTCTTAGATTCAGACCCCCAACAGGAATAGAGATGCATCAGTTTCCGCCATCTCTAGAACACCACTTGCTGCTTGGGATGGCTGGTGTCTGTGCAGTACTGAGTTCAGTGCCAGTGTGGAGATTACTAGCTAAATTTTCCAGTAACAAGTAGAGAATAACATGGTTGCAAGTACAGACTCACTTTCCTTATGTGTTTGCTCAAGCATACCTGGTATCAGCACATTTTCTGAAGGTTAATACCTCCCAGCTCTAAAATTCTTGCTTCAGCCTATCTGACTTACTGCACTGAGAGTGTTTGTGTTCCTTGCACTGACAAGAACTGAGTAGGTAGATGACAAATGCTGTAGCATTATGTGCTGCTCCTGATAATATTATCTCCAAAGATTTTAATAATCCACACTACTACAGAGAAGTTACCCTCTATCTAGGTAAGCACAACTGCTGTTGGCCCCGCTACAAGGACAGCAATCATTTGCACGCTAACTGAGAAAACTTCGTGGCTTTCTGGACTATCTTGGTCATGCTGGTATCACGATTTTTTTTGTTCAAGATCTGCTTGTCTAATTTGTTTCTGGTTTTCTTTTTAAGGGTAACAGCCGCTGAAATTTCACAGACACTACACAAAAACGCTTCACTTGGTGAAGAACACGTAGAAAGGCAAGTGACTTGTTGGCACAGGGCAGGTTTGTACTGGTGCTATATACCCTAGAGAATGTGCTTCAGAAAATCTGCCCTCGCAGTTGCAAGACAGAGTAAAGCAATACTTACTTGCTCTGCATTTTCGAACTATCCTTGCTGGCCTGTAGGAATCACGTGTGTTTTTGTGGCAAAGTAAGGCACAGATCAGAGCAGCCCATGGGACTTGACAGGAGGAATCTCAACCAGCCCAGAAGTCCATAAGGACTATCTCAGAAAGGAAGACACTCTTCATGTTCTAATGACTGGCATCAACTACAGGGGAAGCAATGAGGCAGCTGCTCTCCTTATCCCTCTTACAGCCTCTCCACTAGCTTTCACCCTCTCTTCATACATCCTTTCCCATTCTCTGGTTCTCCCAGGTATTTTTTCACCCTCTCTGTCCATATCAGGTTTCCTCTAGTCCCCAGTTTCAATGCCAAGCTCATCTAATTTAGTCACTTCTCTGCTCTTCTCAACAACTTTCATCTGCTCCTCCCATACATTCACAGGCTCTGAGCCAGAAAGCCAGCTAACATCAGTTCCAAGATCTAACTGTAAAGACTGTTACATCACATTTCTTCACATTCTTATTCTCTCCCACAGCCTTTCTGTGGCTCAGAAAGAGCTGCTGCTCTCATGTCAGATTTCCCACTGCCTTTGTCCAGAATCAATCAAAATTGCCTGGTGGACAGAGATGGCACAGCTATTTTACTCCCACCAAAATTTCTTCCTCAAATTAAACAAGGACTTTCTTTTCACCTTTTATTTATCCCTAGAAAATATGTAAGTTCTAGAAAAAAAAATGAAATATAAAAATAATTATTACTGATTACCAAACTGTTTAAAATTGCACCGGAGCTTCTGAGAGTTGCAGTTGAAGGGCATGGTGCTGTCGTTCTTTCTCTGTGACTGAGTAATAAACTTCATTTTCCTTTTTCCATGACACAGCAAACCTTTATGGAAGGGCCAACTTTTCTCAACGCTGTCCTGATTACCCATTAGCTCATACAGCTGTAGTCTCCCTTGTGGTACATCTCTTGGAAGATCACCAGAACAAGATGACATGGCTAAGAACGTCCTTTTTAACCTCTCTGACACCTGTGACCACCCATCTTCTTCCTTTGTGAAGGAAAAGATGGCCAGAGCCTCTGTTAGTTGAGCAGACCAAGTGAAATTACTTCGGAATTTACCGTAGTTTGGAATAAGTATTCTTCTGAAGCACCACATCTCTCTCTAGCCAGTACTTTCCCCTCACACAACAAATTTCTGAGTGAACAGTCAGCAGCAAAAAAGTGTGGGCTTAATTTTAATACGCACAAGAGATCAATTAATGTATTTCATATGCAAATATGATGGCGATGACCCTGATTCAGAATGCTTGTTATTTCTGAAGTTGGCATATGGTTCTCTCTAACAGCAGGCAAAATGATTGCAATAAATTGGCTCCTAATGCCATGTAATGAACTCTGATTTGTGTTAATTTGGGCACTACTTAGCAATTTCACGTTAATTTTTTTTAATCAGTTTTGTGAGACACTGTATGTTAATTCAGCTTCATGTTTTGGTTTTTAGCAATGGTAAGAATACAGCCTGGTATTTAAATTCAGCTTTTGTTGCAAAACCATGTATCATTAACGAAAATACTGACAAGCAACAAAGACAAGCCTCAAAGATACTTTCTCTCATGTGCTAATTAACATAGACAATACCTTTTTTATTCCTAGTTCTGCTTTTTTAGAGAATGCTTACTGCTTGTTACATTAAAAGGCCATTTCTTTCAAAATATTACTCCATTCAAGCATGCTGGTTGAAAGGCATTTAGGATAAATACTATGATTTTGGCTCCAGCGCAACCTCTGGCCAGCAAAGGCCTTAAAAAAAAACCCCACATCTAGGGAGTCAAAGAAAGACTCTCATTGATTTCACCAGGATTAAAATAAAACTCAGTGTATTAGCAACATATCACAGTTTTGCAAACAGCGGCCTGCATGGATTTGCTTTATCAAAGGCCTCTCCCTACATCAGAAAGAAGTGGGACTGCTTAAAATGAGCTGCATGAGCTTACTCCCACCTTCACTGGAGAGGCAGGACATGCTGAGCAGGCACACAGCATGTGGGCATCTCATTCATATATTCAGCTGCTTTGAGACAAGGATGATGGCAGCGTCAAATAGAAACAGACTGCAAACTGCCTGGGGCAAGACTATTCTTGCTTGGTGTTTGTACGGCATCTTGGACACGAGAGGAGCTGGTACCAAACTGGGACTCCTCCTGGACAAATCACATCATGACTGCAAAAGGGGCAGGGAGTCCTGCAATTTGGAAGATGAATGGAAGGGAATAACTGCTAATTTTACCGTTTTTAATACTTAGCTTCATTTTATTTACTACTGTATCTATATACTGGATTTTTCTGTATTATCTATACATGCAGGGCACCTATATACATGCTTAATTAAACAGCCAATGGGACTTTTCACATGCTTAAAATTAAACATGACTTTATGTACACTGCCAAGCAGGGATAAAATTACATGCTTCAGTGCTTTCTTGGATTGGTGCATTAGTCAAGATTTAGTGCACAAGAGTAAGCTTTTCTTGATTAAAATCTAATTCTCAATGTTAGCAACACTTTATGTAATAAAACCAGAAAATGATGTTGGACTTACAACAGAAACTAAAATGCAGCTTTAAATTTAAAAAGTCTCTTGCATTGCCATGATAAAACAAACCCATTAAACAGCCACATTTGCAATTCTAATTGCTTGGTCTCCCCTCTTCTGCTGCTTCTCCCTCCATCCACACAGTCAGGATTCCCATGAAGATAACTCATCAGGAGCAGGGGAAATCTCTAACATTAAATGAAGAAGTTTGATACTGAAGTGACAGTGTGGATTTAGGAGCCTGATTTTAGGTTGTTTTTTATAAATATGACAGTTAGGTAAAAAGAGTGGTAAAGATGGCTATTTGAGCAACACAATATCAGTCCCAATTCTGCTCTCCAGTCACTGTAAAATAGGACTTGGAAAGATTGTACTGGTCCAGCTGACAAATTGTTGTCCAAATAATAGAACAAAATGGATTAGAAAGGTCATATACATCTGTTATTCGTTTAATAGTTGCTTTCTTCCAATTAATCCTGGATTAGGTAAATGGATTGACTATACAAATATTTGAGGACACGTTCTCTTTTCGCTGAAGCACTTGGTTCTACACTGTTCTTATTTGCCAAAATGAAGGACAAGGCTGTATTTGTGTCTGTTGTTCATCTCTCCGTCGTTTCAGTTCAATGCACAATAAACTACTGGTGACAGCTTTGCATCCTCTGAATATTTTTATGGCTTATTTCTGCCTACTAATATCCAATCAGTCCTTCTCATTCCATGCTTCATTTTTCCACTATTCCATGACGGGACCTTGGGTATCCCAAGTCAGCTCACAATATGCTTCAGTATATTCCTCACTGGGGAGATAGGAATAATAGCAATTTTCCGAGCAAGATGCTGAGAATTGATATTGTAACATGCATAGCAATACGCAGAGGAAGGATATTATAGAAACTAAGTGCACACTTTGTCTTGTTATTCTAATCAGCTCTAAGCCTTGACATTATCTAATACAGGTATTAACAGCTTGGTCTGAAAACCGTTTAAATCAAAGTGGGTTTATTCCATGACTTCGTTCTGCTTTGGATAAGCCTGAACACAGATGTAACAGTGAGATAGCTCAGCCGTTTTAACTTTGTCCCTGAACACCTGTTCATTTCTTTGTGGTGATGCTGGTATTCAGATATTCATATTGTTATTTCTGTCAATGTTTTAATAATACATTGTGACATTGTGACCAGTGATTACAGGGGAAAAAGTGCCACTCATTCACAGGGCATGGCTACATCTTCATTATACTGGTCATCACGTCAGAAAATAAAGAACCATAACCACACACACAATACGTTGCAAATACTTATTTCGCAATAATAAATGATAATTTACTACACATAAATTATAAGATCTGACAGGAGCCCCTTTAGCTTTTTTTTGACAACACTAAGTAAATATCAATCAGATTGTAGACCTCTTGGCAACACTTCACTTAGTTTATGCTCCGATGTATGATGTCCAGCTTAGTACACTCAAAATTAGTTACAAAGAAGAGTGCATATTTCAACTTGTCTTTAAGATAGGAATAAAGTGGCTTCAGTTTCAGTGTCTTGGATACTCTTAAGAAAGGACAAGGTAAGCAAAGAAGTGGTAATAGGGTAGAAGGCAAGGCAGATCTAGAATTGTGAGACAGCGCATAGGCTGAATATACCAACAGTCTGATATCCCTTTTAAAATATTTTCAGCCTTCCCTTTTACGTTAGAGGTTTGCCTCAAGCCAAGACTGGACTCATATCAGAAGCCATAAAGATGTAACTGTCTGATGTATGCATGCAACAAAACAATTAGCATTAATAAGAAGATGGCTGAATATACATTCAGGTAAAATTACAATCCTAAATTCTGAACAGCTCATTTTCATCCTACCATGCTTTTGTACATTGCAGTACAGAATTCAAATGAGTTACATGAAAGCATACCATCATCTATGAGATATAGTATTTCAGAACAGAATTTCAACTTCAGTGCTATAGATGGATTGACTATAAATCAAATATTTATATGCTGTCCCTTTCTAGCAGTGGATATTTGGATGGATATAGGAAAAATAGATATATTTTACCCCAAAAAAATCTCAGGCAGAAAATTTACTACAGTGCATTCTTTAACAGCAGTGTCATAGCTATGCTTTATAAGCTGGGACACCAAGATACCTTCCACTTCTGACTCAAAGGGAAAGATTTACGACTCAAATGAGATGAGATATACCATGGGCTAAATAGACACATCTAAGTGATAGGAAGTGAGGAGTAGATGGAAACGATGTTAGGAGATGCAGCAAGGTCAAGCCACTAATACAAAAGGGCTGAACAAGCTCAACAGATTGATTTGTAACCATCAGTAGAAGTGTTTCTGTTCCTAAGCTGAAGGAGAGGATGGGAAATGGCAGGCAAGACTCACAAAATGCATTATTAATACACTGTACATACAATAAAGATGTAATGGCTGTGGCAGCTCAGCTGGCAGAAAGCAATGGCAATACAGATGCAAGCTTTTTGTTGCAGATTAGCTTACCTACCAAGCTACCATCTATCTTCCCATGAAGTAGGTAGAGGGCTCATTATTCTGTTTATGTAAATATTATCACCTTACAGAACAGAAAGAGATGCAATAGAAGCGCACTGTGATTTAAAAAAAAAAAAAAGAAAAGAAAAAAACTAGACCCTTCCCTGGAAAGTCACACTTCACTGAAGAGGCACATGCTGAAGAATTTATTTCATCTGGAGGGAGCAATGACCACTTTTAGCAATTTAAACTAAGCAAATAGGTCACATTTCCCCTCTGAACTTATGGCCCTGATTATGAACAAAATGCATCAAATCTTTCTGTTCTTCAATCTCCCTTTGGCGAACTGCAGGAGAGAAGAGAAATTTATTGGGGAGGTTCATTTTGCACTGATCTCTGGTGGCCCTGCCTCCTGAATATGAATGATGACAGCATCAGAGGCTTAAAGTGAGCGAGAACAATCCTCTCATCACAGTGCTCCACGAGACATGCAGTGGGAATGCTACCATTTGCTCCCAGTGGCACTGAACCCACCAAAAAGAGACCTGTGTCTGCTCTGGCTCTTAGTGCATGGTCTGAATAAGAAGTGAGGCTTAAAACTTCACTGCCTATTCACTGTCCTATTAGGAAAGGTCGAGGGAGCCGGGCTTCTTCAGCCTGGAGAAGGCTCTGGAGAGACCTCATCGTGGCCTTCTAGTACCTAAAGGGAGCTTATAAGCAGGAGGCAAACCAACTTTTTACACAGTGTAATAGTGATAGGACAAAGGGGAATGGTTTTAAACTGAAAGAGGGGAGATTTTAGATGTTTGGAAGAAATTCTTCACTCAGAGAGTAGTGAGGCATTGGCATAGGCTGCCCAGAGAAGCTGCGGGTGCCCCATCCCTGGATGCACTCAAGGCCAGGTTGGATGGGCCCTGGGCAGCCTGACCTGGTGGGTGGCAGCCCTGCCCACTGCAGGGGGTTGGAACTGGGTGGTTTTTAAGGTCCCTTCCAACCTAAGCCATTCTGTGATTTTATGAAGATGACTACTTCTGATGTAGGCACTAAATTTCTACATATCCATGCATATTCAAAAGAATATGCCCTTTGTTATATCATGTGACTTAGACATCCTTTAACAGATACCTTCTCCTGAAAGTGTCATTATTCTCAAAAAACCTCATCCGCATTTCAATATGTAATTTCAAGAAAATTACATCTTAAATTCACTTAAAACCAGGATCCTAAATCTATGTTAAAGTATCTAGCAAATCAAATTGACTCAGAAAAACATTTAGTAATTTCTATCCACACTGGTGGGAGGAGGAAGCTGTCTATACTCTTCAAAATTTAGTTTAATTTGGAGCAGTGTGAAGGCTGCTCTATGTTAAAAATACTTAGAATGTCTCCTGCTTTTCCTTCACTTACGTACTGTTTGAGAATATTACTGATATGAGCATATGCAAACCAGGCTACTGTTGAATATGCATATACTTGATTCAACCCAGGTTTCCTCATCAGAGATAATTAGAAGACATCGTGTGGACATAGTCTGAACTTCTTCATAAGCAATTCAAGCAGGTAGAAATTTTTAGAAACATTGTTTTCCCTTTTATTTCATTTCTGTGCCACAAGTAGTGTGTCACAGAATTTGACTCCACACGAAAAACTGATTCAACACTAATATCAGCTCATCCCCATGGAAACTATTTTCAAACAGATAAACATGGCATGTGGAGTGGAAGTACTCTGTTGGGAGTCACACCCAGACAATGCAACAGACATTATCTGCTCTGATCTGCTTTCAGCTGTCCCTGCAGCATACCCCAGCACAAGCATGACAATTAGCTACTGGGACTAGAAGAGGGCATGCAATACAACAAATTGATGTTGGTTCTCTCATCTATGTTATTTAATCTTTTCTTAGTCCAAGGCAAAGGAGATCTTTTTTAAAAGAAAATCTAAAATTATAAAGATGTCTTAAATACACATCTGTTTGTCTCCTGCTACTCTTTCTGCCTTCAGTCTTCCCTCTTCCTATTATTTTCTTATTTTGCATTATGAATGGGATTTTAATAACTTCAGTGCTCAGTACAGAACCTTGCTTCTTATTCCATTGCAGCTGCTGAATGCAATACATTTTAATACATCACCGTTCATCCCAGCAACCCTCGTGGGTTCAGCCAGAGTTCTTACATTCTAGTTGGTCTAGGACTGATGCGTAAGGCTTGGGAGTGAATTAGTATGGTAGTAGACACAGCAAAGAATACAGTCAAGGTTGAACTACTGCCCTGACTTTAACCCCACCTTTTTCAGACTTGTTGAATTTGGGATCTATTCTGGGTGAATTTCCATTAGAGCCCATTAGAGGGAGTCTACTCAGTTTTGATATGTGAGCAGAAGATCTGTTGATCTGCCTGCAGGTAGGAAGGCCCTACAGAGGGATAGGGATAAGCTAGATTGATGGGCTGAAGCAAATAGGATGAGCTTCAACAAGACCACGTGCTGGGTCCTGCAGTTTGGTCACAACAACCCTGTGCATTGCTATGGGTTTGGGGCAGAGCAGCTGGAAAGCTGTGCAAAGGAAGTGATCTGGGGGTATTAGTCAATAGCCAGCTGAACGCAAGCCAGCAGTGTGTGCAGGTGGCCAAGACAGCCCACAGCATCCTGGTTTGCACCAGAAATAGCATAGTGAGTAGGACCAGGGAAGTGACCATCCCCCTGTACTCAGCTCTGGTGAGGCTGCACCTCAAGTACTGTGTTCTGTTTTAGGCCCCTCACTACAAGACAGACATTGAGGCCCTGGAGCACATCCAAAGAAGGGCAACAAAGCTGGTGAAGGGTCTGGAGCACAAGTCTTATGAGGAGTGGCTGAGGGAACCTGGACTGTTTAGTCTGGAGAAGAGGAGGCTTGGGAGACATTATTACTCTCTACAACTCCCTGAGATTGTAGTGAGGTGGGGGTTCAGCCTCTACTCCCAGGTAATTAGTGATAGGACAAGAGGTAATGGCCTTAAGTTGCACCAGGGGAGGTTTAGAATAGATATTAGGAAAAAAAATTTATTCTCAGAAAGAGTGGTAACACATTGGAACAGGCTGCCCAGGGGAGTGGTGGAGGCACTGTCTCTGGAGGTGTTCAAGAACCATGGATACATGGCACTGAGGGACAGAAGTTAGCAGGCATGGTGGATGGACCAGATGATCTCAGTAGTCTTCCTCAACCATAATAATTCTACTCTGTAATTTCATTAGTAACACAGCTATCCATTTTGTTATTCATACTATGTGCATCTCAGCCCTGTAACTGAATGGATCCCATTAACATGACCACACTGAATCACCTAGCTCTGGATTATGCCTCCAATAGTGCACTGGTATGGATGCTTGGTAGAAAAATATGACAAATAATGTACCCTAGTCACACAGTCCCAGCTGCTAGTTATGTACATCTCTGAATTCCTGAGTGAGTAGCAGTATCTTAAATAACCAACAGATTTTCTTCAAAGAATTTGTTTGTCTGCTTTCTTCACTTGTAAATTTGGCATCCACAACATGCCGAGTTCAGTCTGTTGTGTGTGTGTGTGCATGTGCGCCATTCAGCACTGAGTTTCACAGTATTTTATTCAGACTGTTTCTGTCAGTAACATCTTCAATCCTAAGAGATTCAAGGCCACAGTGAAGAAATTAAGTTCTCCACAATGACAAGTTCCTGAAGATTCCCACAGTCAGGAATAAGGAGACTCTCATCACAGGAATTTGCTCTGCAGTTTGTTTGGAAAATGTGATTTGAATGTAAGAAAAACTAGATGTCATCTGAATTAACCTATGTTAGCCAAGACTGGAAAAACAGACAAGGATTTTAACAAGTTTTAGACAGGATAGTAACAATAGAAGGGAAACCATAGGTAGAACCCCACTACTGAAATTGACGCTTTTTCAGAAATCAAACCTTTACTTCAACAGATAAATTCATAATTCATTTAGTTCATGGTTTCTCCTTTGTAGAAGGATGAAACACTTCCAGCTATCTGCAGGTGCGCTTCTCCTCTGCTTATTGCATATCTTTCAGTCTCTATTGGGTTCAGTGAGATACTTACATGAAACATCTCATTTTATAATTCCCAAGCCAGTTACTTCTCACTACAGGTTAGCTTAAATCAAAGACAACATCACTTAAGCAGTTCTTCACTATCCTTAATACTATTAAAAGCACATATTTACTGCAGATAGTCAGAAGAATAAAAACATCACAAACAGTTTAACTGTTTTTAGGAGGTCAGTAAAATCCATAAATAAGGAACACAACTTTGTTAAAAGCATAAATAGTGTTGAGGAGGAAAAAAAGAAAAACTATTACCTAATGTACTATGCTGAGAATAATTAATTATCAAAGGCATTTTCCCTGAATGTAACAATTTTGCTACTGAAAGCTTTAATTGCAACTGTCTATAAAAAGGCAACATGGGAAATTCTGGAAGCTGAGATAACTGCAAAATGTCTTAAGATGCTTCACTCAAAATGATGCTAGTCTCATCCAGTCTGGGCTGGAACACAACTGACCCAGGGCCTAGAACCACAGAACCACCATAGATGCAGGGAGACATGAAACAGAATCACAGAACTGTTTGAATTGGAAGGGACCTTTAAAGGTCATCTAGTTCAACTCCCTTGCAATGAACAGGGACACCTACAGATAGGTCAGGGTGCTCAGCCAGTTCTCTGCCTCCAGCCACCTAGACAGAACAGTGGCACATGCCACGAGCTACTTCAGAGTAGTGTTCAGATAATAAAAGATGTTCCACTACCTCTGTCCTACAGGAGATGACAATGTGATGTGCAGCTATCATAGCACACACCGACAAACAGAGGAACAAGTAACTACCTCTCTGGTACTGCAGGTTTGTTGGTGGCACTGAATAGCAGCAACTCCTGTTTGATAACTATTCTATTCCTTAGGACATGAATGAATTCAGCAGAATCAGCACATCAGTGCTGTGACGCTCTCCCTCTAGTTATGGGCTGAGTCCTCTCTCTTCCTCTACGTATCATCCTCATGCTTTTACTTTCACAACAATGAAGGGACAGTTTCAATACTGGTCATAAAGAAGTTGGTGAAAGCCTTGGTGCACTGTGAGTAGCATTTCAAAGTTTTTACTTCATTTGGAGCAAAATAGGGTTCACACAGACCATGCTTTCACTTTCAATTAATGGTTGCCCTGCTGTGCATTTGCTTCTTGTGTGATTCAGTTGTAGAATGACAATTCCTTAATTAATACCTCCTGACAACAAAACCCAGAGACTTTGATATCTTCAGCACTTGCTTGGACGAAGCCCTCAGAAACCCAATCGAGTTGCGTGGACTACAGCACTCCCTAGGTTCCTTCGCACCCAAATCTTTCTGATTCTGACAGGGCTTTTTCCATTGCCTGTAAGAACAGTTTATTTGAAGTAGAAGGAGAACTGTTCTTCATGCAGTGTAACAACACTTCATCACAGATAAGCATAGTTTTCACCAATGCAACATAGAGCTCAGAAGTTACCTTGTCTCCCAGCTGGCAGGAGGTACAGGAAAATTGCAGAGGTATTTCTAAGGAAAAGCAATGCACAGTTCTATTATTTCTGTGCAATGAAACAATTCAATGGCAAACCTGCCAAGAAGACTGAAGCCCCATTAAACATGCAGATAAAGATGACATTTACTTAAAATGTGATAATTATGCAAAGGCATAATCCTGAAATCAACTTGACTGGATAGTTACACTAAATTCACAACACAATTTGCCCCAAATTAGGCAACAATCTTTTTTTCCCCCCAGTTCAAATACAAAATCATGTAAAATAAACAATTTCCCTGAAGGTTAAGGGAAAACAGATCTGCTCAGGTTTAGATTACAAAACATGGGAGCTGTTAAAGTAGCATCAACAATGACAATAAGCTGTGAAATCTGAGGCTTCGGCTCCAGCCAGCCAGGATCTGTTAGAAATATTCATATAGGATATTCCCAAACTCTCCCTTCCCTCTGCCTATTCCCAGGACCCACACACAGTACATGGCCTCTCCATTCTACTGGCACAACAGCAACTATCAAGTCCTAGTCATACTGACAACATTGCTAGGTCTTTAAAGAATATCACGGCTTGATCCCACATGCCTGCAGTTCACATTTTGCACAGTTTTCCTTTCTGTCATATGTGTCTTATTGTCCAAAGAAGGGTACCCACTTTCCTGCTTGTGTTCTCACCTGCCTTTTTGGGAGATGCAATTCCCTTCCTTTACTACATACATGCCATCTGCTGCCAAGGTCAGATCTTGCCTTGCTCTTCTTGTTGTTTAAGGGGTACATAGGCCAGGGGAATTTGCATCATAGTCACCAGTCTGCCTTGCCTAAGGTTGCTAAATGGGGCAGAGTTTCCCTTTCGGCACATGGGTAACACACCAGGTTATCTCATGGACTTCAAAAGGAAGCTCAGCGTATAGCTGTGAGGCCCATTTCCCAGTTTGTGAACCAAGCAGACCAGAAAGATGACATGGACTATGTAAGACTGGATGAGAAAGTAAAAGGAAGTATAGCAAAATCTAAAACTCCCAAAAATATGTTTTGGCCTATCCAGATCTGCAGGCCAAAGTTCTAATAATTCCAGACTTACCTGCTTGCAGCCCATAACGACCTGGGAGACAGAAGCACAGCTAGTGTTACTCCTGCAGGCCCCTTCTGAATTGAATTATTCAACAGTTCTATGACATCACCCATGACCTGATAATGCTCTTCTAAGGCAAGCCCTGTGAGCTACAGAGACGTTCCACACTGAAGAGGACTCCTCATTCAGATAGGCAGTGAATCTATGGAAAGAACAGGCTTGTCCCACTGTCAAATGAATTAAGTTGTTGAAGGTAGTGATTATTTGGCAGGTAATTTGATTTTTCCCCTCTGTCAGCATCAGTTTTACACTTCATCTGTGACGCTGGCAGAGAGAAAGTCTTCTGGCTTTTGTGGCAGGACTGATTGATCCATACTTGATGTCTTCATTTCAGTAACATCAGTTGTATGCAAGATGCATGAATAAATCGCTGCTTATTTCATAGCTGGTCATACATGTGGTATGGAGCTGTCAGGAGTGATTCGCTGAAAGGAGTGGGAGTTATAAGCATTGCTTCTCCCCACTTAAGATCAGCAAAACTTTGTGACATGATCATTAATCTCATGCTTTAAATACAGGAGTCCTACCTAGTCACATGGACTAGGTGAGGGATCTCAATGTTTGTATCAAACCCTGTATCTTTCACCTTCTCTTTCCCACTGTCCTTCTTGGAATCCTCCTCAGCATACCCAGACATCATCATCCACTCAAGTCACAATCACTGGGGCTCTACCACATCTCCTTTTTGCCCCCCTGACTCTAGAAAAAGCAGTGGCACTACAAAGCTCAAGCTAAGAACAATGACATGGCTCCACTTGTAGGAGCTCAATACCATACTTTGCTGCCCTTCACATTGGTGAAGGTCCCTACCGAAGCACGTTGGGAAATGTAGGAAAATAGGTTGGTACCACTCAAAGCTTCTTTTGGCTCCTTCTCTGATGTTGTATTGCTCTTGAAAGGGATTAAACTATGCATTTTGAGGTAGAGAAGGGTGCTTCAGGCAAAAATTCAAATAAGCTGAATATCTCTTGAATTTGGGATTTGCATTCAGGAATAGAGGCTCTACCCTCTGGAAAGTGTCTGGAGAAGTACTACTATTACCCCTTCTCTGATCAAGCAAATCTAAGTTCAGATGGGCCACTGTGGAAGACAAGGAAAGGACCAGATTGGGAGACAAAAGCAAAGGGCTAGAGCCCCAGAGCAAGAAGATATGGGGAAAAAAAAAAAATCCAAACTTGGTGTTTTCCTCTGATCAGGACAGAAATAATCTCATTTCACATCAAGAGCACAGCTGCACCATCCCTTGCTGTCAGTAAAAGTGGCCAACCATGCTGTGATTTTTGATATTGGATCAGTGGAAGTGGTATCCTCCAAGAGCTATGCGTGGGTTCTGCAAGGAATGTGTGTTACTTGCTATAAATGCAGGTCAAAACAGGGGCTGCCATTCCCTTCCTGGAGTGTGTGAAATATGCAAGCGGTATTACGCAAATACGCAAGTGCTCAGCAGCACTGACTGCATAGGATGAGAAAGGTGAGGTGCCTTTTGCCACCGTTCCCTGCTGCTCTGTG
This sequence comes from Penelope pileata, assembly GCA_013396635.1. NCBI lineage: Eukaryota > Metazoa > Chordata > Aves > Galliformes > Cracidae > Penelope > Penelope pileata. Next base: position 422,603 of record WBMW01000464.1, read on the forward strand.
TCCGATGAGAACAACTGGAAATGTGCTTGAGTGGGCACTTCAAGTGTGAGCCACCCATTTGTTAGCATCACCATAATGCAGGTTCTTGCAAAATCAGCACAATGCACAGCTTTGTCTTTCTCTCAAGGCTGGCTCAGACATTACAGAACAGTTACCTCTTCCCCCTCAAACTGCAACAAGGTGTCCTTTTATAAGATGATAAATAGCTATACCAAACACCCTGCTGCTTTGGAGCAATATTTCTGATTTTAAGTGTGCCTGATAACAGATCAGCACTCACCTACCTTTCAGGAACAGCCTAGCTTTTCTGTTGTGAGCACATTCTTTCAGAACAGAAATCAGTTTCTGAAATCATTAGCACAGACAAGAAGCCCCTTTAAAACCAGTTTTTATCAGCTGGATAATCATAAGCAGTTCAATCTACATTTTGCCAATGCCTCCTTTGAAGAAAAAAAGCTTGAGGGAAAAAGCTTGAAACGAGAGTCATAAGATAAAGCAGAAAGATTATACCTTCTCTTGCTGTCCCTCAGTGGCACTCTTTGAAATTCAAATAGCCATTTCTTTCTCTCTTCATTCATGTTACTGTAACACTGACATAATTAGCAGCCTGTCAGAAGACCAAGGTGGAGTGGGGTTTCCCCCTATAGCCCATAAAGGGCCTGAAGCTGGAGCAACCAAATAGGCCCTGAAGGAATCCAAAGCCCATGGAGATCTCATGCAGAAGGAAGTTCCTAGCAGAACTACAGCCTGGGGAAAAAAGCCACACCAGGCCAGGTCGTCTGACAGGAACTGTGGCCCATGGGTGACCCCTGCTGAAGCAGTCTGCTCCTGAAGGTCTGCACCCTGTGGGAAGGACTCATGCTGAGTAGTGCTTGAAGAACTGCAGTCTCTGGGAAGGACTCACACTGGAGCAGTTCATGAAGGACTGCATCCCATGGGAAGATGCCTATGCTGAAGCAGAGGAAGAGCATTAGGAAGAAGGAGCAGCAGAGATAGAAGCATTATGGACTGACTGCCACCTCATTCTCCATCACCCCACACCACTCAGCAAGTAAGGAGGTAGAAGTATTGAGACTGAAAATGGGTCTGGAAAAATGAGTGACGGGGGAATGCAGTTTTCTTTATTTTTAACTTCCTACTCTATTATTAATTGACAATAGAATTAATCTCCCTCAAGCTGAGTCTCTTTTGTCCATAATGGTACTTGGTGAGTGATTTCCCTGTCCTTATATCAGCCCACAAGTTTTTTAAAGTATTTTCTCCCCCTGCCTTGCTAAGGAAAGGGAATGAGACTGCAGCCTGATAGGCATCTGGCAGCCAGCCAAGGCCAACCCACTAACTTAGAAAGAAACGTAGAAATAGACTCTTAACTGTTCTGAGAAGCCCATAATAACTAAGCTGCTGGAAAAAGGTCTCTCTTTCCCTAAATAGGTGAAGGATTACACAGTTTATTTAGCAGATCTTGAAGTACAGTTTTATTCTTTTTCTTTACTATCCCCTAGCAGGGGATTAGAGCAAAAGAGGACCAAAGCATAAGTCTTCAAATTAAGCACAGACTTGAAAGAAATCAGATTCAAATTTCAAAAGGTGTTTCTTCTTTTGAGTGGCCCTACCTTCTTTAAGCTAAGTGTCTTTTTTTTTTTTTAACCTTTACTTCTTTCCTATCAGCAAAACATCACACAATGCAGATCATTGAATTAACAC